>JANPWX010000609.1:455526-640946 GCA_024734555.1 Trochalopteron elliotii | reverse complement strand
AGGGGGCGGCTGCGGGCGGGCCCGCGCCCGGGGCGGGGGTGGGTGAAATGGGCTCCGGAGCCGGCGGACAGGGGTCGCGGTAGTTGCCGTTTCGCAACTGTGGGTTCGGGACCTGGAGCGTACGGAAAGTTTGTCTCTGGGACCTGTGCACATCCAGCACTGTTGAAGCACTCAGATGTGCAGCTACGCGTCCTGTGCGCTCACACACACGTATACACACAGGAGTTCAGCGCATGATCCCTAAACTGGACCGACCAGTTTGGGTTTCTTTCTCTTCCCATAGTGATACGGTGCTTAGAGACGTGGTTTTATAGTGGGCTTGGCAGTGCAGGGTTAATGGTTGGACTCGATGATTTTGAGATCTTTTCCAGCCTTAAAGATTCTGTAGCTCTTTGATATAGGTCTCCCATCACAACACAAAGAATCTTGTCCGAGACATTAATCCTTGTACTTCTTACTGGCACAATTCTGCTGCAGAGACCTGTATCCTGTCTGTATGTGGGAATTTGGTCTCTGCAATAAAACTCAAGGACAGACACTCCAATTAATGCATGTGAACAGAAAATCTCAGAACTCAAATGCAGAGGAAATTACAACAATAGAGAAAAAGACCGGAACCAGTAATTAACCAGACTGAATTTAGATTTGGTCATTAATTGCCTTTTACCTTTAAAATCCACCAGAGAAGCAAACTTTAGTTTAAAGTCATTAAATCATTGACATCCCTCTTCTCAATTTCTCTCAGATATTAGCAAGTTTTTTCAGTACACAAAAGTAAGCCTACCTCTAGTCCAGTGAAAAATGCATGATTCAGAAGACCATGCACTAGTATCTAATTGGTTCGACTGTGTGGTTCTTGGATATGCACAATTTTCTGTTCCCTAGATAGGCAGTGTGGCAGTTTGCCTCATCGGTTCTAAAAAGCCAAAGAACTCAGTCTTTCAAAGCACAAAAGAGTTGCAGAAATGAGCATAGATGCATCTTGAGTCATAAAAATGCCTCTGGATTTTGGTATGGAGCTTTCAAATTCCATCTCCAAGGTAAATAAATACAGTGAATGGCATTATGTTCAAGGTTGTAAAATTGTGGCAAGTGGATCGTCACCAAACTAATAGAAATAATCAGTCCTAATGGATTAACCATTTTCGACTTTGAAACCTGTGAGAAGTGTGTTTATCAAAAGGGTTGGTGGAGAAACCTCTTCAACTGTTAGCAATAAGCTGTTTTCAGAATCTAGACAACTCGTATCTTCCAAATGCATTAATCAAGTTTCACTTTCAAAAGAAAAGCTCATTATCCATGCTTTTAGCTGCAGAACCTTTTTTTTTTTTGTGGTTGGCAGCTTAGGTCCACACAGCCTCTCCCTCACCCAGTTTGATATGGGGGAGGGAAATGGAAGGGGAAAAGTTTGAAAAATCGTGGGTTGAGATAAAGACAGTTTGATAGGCGAAACACAAGAAAAGCAAAACAAGGAGTTTATTCACTACTTCCCATGGACAGGTAGGTGTTCTGCTACCTCCAGGAAAGCTGGACTTCATCATGGACAAAAGTGAAGGCAAATGCTGTAACTCCAAACATTCCCCCTTTTTGCCTTCCTATCCTAGCTTTATATTCTGAGTGTAACACCATAGGGTGGATATCCCTCGGATCAGTTGGGTACTAATCCAAGGAGCAGTCCCAGCTGCGTCCCCTACCAGCTCCTTGTGCATTCCCAGCCTGCTCTCTTAGTGGGACAGTGTGAGAAGCAGAAAACACCTAAACATCACACCAGCAGTAAGATCAGCGGTAAGATCAAACATCCTTGTGTTTTCCACATTGCTTTGGTCACAAATTTAAAACACAGAACCATAAATAAATAAATGCCAGAATAAAATATTGCAGAAATTGAGAAATAACATCACTAACATGATGTTGAGTATCTTCAGCATGTTTTTTCAGCCAAGCAAAGCTAATACCAACCCATAGTTTTGTATCAACTCTGTATTAAGAATATATGCATCAGCAGTTCACAGGGTAAAACCACACTACTTTGACAACTAAGCATATCCAGTGCTAACATATATGTTTTCTTTATTGCAAAGTTTTACAATTTTTTTAAATGGAAATTGTGGGAATGAAAAGTATTAAGGACAGGATTTTTTCAATTGATGTGCAGTATTTACAGTTAGGGAGTTAGCAGTGAATATTGTCCGTGATACAGAACTTGTAGATGCCACATGTGCTTGGACAGCCCCGTGGTCACAGTATTTTTTTAATTTTTTACTTTGAGGTTTCAGCTATATTTCAAGAGGAGGCATTTACTGATATCTAGATAGACAGCTGCTGAAGCAGTATAATTTCTCTGATGCTAGGTTGTCTGGCATCTGGTGCAGTAAATGGTTTGAAAACATCTTTACAAACTGTTTCAAGATTTTTCACTGTCGATAGGGACAGGCAGGGAAAATAAATGGTGAAGGAAATCATCCATGTCACCAATATTTCCCATTTCAGCTGTGGTACCTGCTGTTTACACAGAATTTACAAAGTGGTAGGAAAATATTTCAAAGGAACAAGGGAAACCAAGTAGAAATACTTGAACTGTAGGGAGCATGAAGTTTCTGATACAGCCATTTCTGAAAGTTAGTCTGAGGGTAAAAGGCTGTTCACATGAACAAGATCCTGTTTGTTGTAGGTGGCAGTAAATGACAGGCTTTTGACAGGACTGGGAGGCAGCTAAGGATAAGTCAAGCATGAAAATTTCAGAAAGGGTGTTATTAGAGAGAGCTGTCCTTCTTATTTTCACTGAACTTCACTAATTGTGAAATGCCTTCACTTTGTTCAGATTGGCAGTGTTTGAGGGAAAATTCCATCACTACCACTCTCCTTGTGGTCCATGAGCTCACAGGCTGAGAAGTTACCTTCCACCTTCAGTAGGAGCCAACATCAAAAAAGGGTTTTGGCAAAATATTGTAGCATGACTGCTCTCTCAGAAATGAAGTTTTGGGTTTTCTAGAAGCGAGCTATCTGTTTCTCTCTTTGCAGCTGCAGTGCCAGTATGTTGCTGCCCTTTGCAAGGGCTCTTTCTCTATACCCTTCTTCAGACAACTTATCTCCTCCTTGCCTTCAGGTTTTCATCTTTGGGTTTTTTTTGGTTTTGTTGTGGTTTTTTTTGTTTGTTTGTTTGGTTGGTTTATTTTCAATTGGTTGGTTGGTTTTTTTTTTGTTTTTTTTTCCCCATGGTTTAGCTGCTCTTAGTGGCTTTAAGCTGAGAGAGGGTAGATTTAGGTTGGATATTAGGAAGAAATTTTTCACTGTGAGTGTGATGATGCACTGGAACAGGTTGCCCAGAGAAACTGTTGACACTCCATCCCTGAAAGTGTTCAAGGCACAACAACTCCATGCAACACTACAGGCTGGGGGCAGAGTGGCTTGAAAGCTGCCCAAAGGGACAAAGGGACAAAGGCTGACAAAGGGCCTGGGGGTGCTGGTCAGCACCCACCTGGATATCAGGAACATTGGAACAGGCTTCCCAGGGAGCTGATAGAGTCACAATCCCTGGAAGTCTTCAAGAAATGAATGGACATGGCACTTGGTTCTATGGTTTAGTTGGCATGATGGTGTTCAGTCAAAGATTGGACTTGATGATCTTGGAGGTCTTTCTCAACCTTGATGATTTGATGATTTTTTTTATGATTTTAGGCCAAGTTTTATGGGTCTCTGAGTAAAGTCGTCTGGTAGAAGGATGATCTTTAAGGTCCCTTCCAACTCAACCTGTTCTATTATTCTATGATTATTCTTCTTGCCCTAACTTCTGCTTCTTGGTATATCAAAATGTACTGCTTTATCCCATGGTTCTTGCTGCAAGAATAGCTGTATGTGGAATTAAACTTCCAGTCTTCTTTCCTCCCCTATTATCTCCCTCCAGTGCCACGCTTCTCATAGTGATGAGTTGGGATTCTCTCTCAGTTTCTCTTGTCAAGCAGCCTCATGCAGGAAGGAGAGAGAGCACTGAGATTATTAAACAGGACAAATTTTTTGAAGTAAAACTGGATTTTTTCTTATTTGCTATGGGTCAATGAAGAAAGGAATAGACCATCGCAGTCTTGCTGATGTATAAACCTGATGAACAGGTTGACTTTCCTGATAGCTGTCTCCAAAAGAGCAGAAAGAGCCCAGAAGACTGGAAATCCCATGAGTGATACACACGAAAAAGCAGCAGTTTTTAAATGCCTTCTGTTGGAGGTGGTAATAAATTAACTATTGCTTTTACCACTCGGCAGCAAATGGGGGAATAAATTTTGCAGATGAATTAGGACCTTGTTTAACTTCCAGCAGAAAAATGAAGAGTTCTAGAAAAGTTGATGGACTGCATTCAACTTTATGATGCAGAAAAACAAACTGTTAACTTACAGAAATAATACCCGTGTGCTGTCATGACTTGTTCACTACTTGTCTTCAGGCGCTAGTATTTGTATTGGGAGAGCATGCTGGGTCTACTGCCAGTGTCAGTATTTCCTTTATTTATTTTGATCTTTCTTGTGTTTGAACTATAATGCCTGACGAGTTATATCACAGACTAATTGGAGTAAATGCTGATTAACAAGAAATGAAGAAAAAATGAGGGTCAGCAGTGTGGGAGGGAATGCAATGATAGGCCAAGACTCACTGAGGTGTGCAGAAAACATAGGCAACAGAGCAGGCAGGGAGTTAGTAACAGATGGTGTTAGGGGCTGCCACAGCCTTGGTGGGCCCTCAGCTGTCATCAGCAGAACAGAACTGTTTCTTGTGCCAGTGCAAACAAAAATGTCACACAGCTGTCCTTGCTTCCAGTGCCTTTGGGCATGTCTGGTGGGTGGCTGGAGCCCACTGGCTGTGTCTGCAGGGCAGCTCCAGACGGGATTGTATAGCTGTGTTAGCTTGATCCCATGTCTGCCTTTCTGCAGAGTTTGTTTTCTTGAGCACAGTGCTGGGCTAACACTTCTGCCCATCACGGATCTCTGGATTGACTTGCATCCGGAGACCTTTGAGCACAGGACAGACAAGTGTTGTATACACTGCCATGGCTACACAGGGCTCTTCAGTTTTCCCCCTAACCAGTGCAGCCCGTTTGTGTCTGGCTTATCTGAGGGGTGACTTGGATGAAAACCCATGGGGCAAGTTTGTTCCTCTTATTACCTTGAGAGAGGCACTGCTGCTTTACCTTTGTTCTAAATGACAAAGCAAAAGGGCAGGAAATGGTCTATTCTCTTAAAGTATTAACAAATGAAGGAATAAAGTGTGATTTTAACTGTGATTAAAAGGATGAATGAAAGAATCTACTGCAATCTGTAATGAGAGATATCACTAGAAGAAATAGGTTTAGTTTCCTTTGACTGTGTGCCAGTGTCACTTTATTCCTCTTCTTTTATTTCTGTTTTCCCAGTGAAATGTTGTGAAGAGGAAGTTTTTCTTTTAACTGCATAGAATACTTCTATCAGACTGTTAATAACTTGGGAATAATAACATGGGAACTGTTGTTGGGCATTTTCTGTGCCACTTCCACATCTTTGAAATGAAGCATAACAGAATGAATTCTTTTTCTTTATGTTGTCAGCTAAAGCATCAGCCAAGGAAAGAAAAATATTTCCATTTTTTCAAAAAAAGAGCTGAAATAAAAGAGGTGATGAGAATTTTATTTCATTTGTTTTATTTTCTCAGCTAAGAAGTCAACTTTTATCAAATATTTTTTTAAAAAAGAATAATCTGTAGCAGTGGGCAGTAAACATTCTCCACTTGAGTCTCCTTCACTTTACTGTGGTTTGCACTATATTATTTGGCATTGAAAATTACAAAAAGTTCCTCCACTTCCTCAGTTTTAATCTTCTCAGCCAGTGTTGTTCATTTTATACTGAAGAACAACATTTCAAGTTGAAGAACAAATTCTGTCCTAAGAATGCTGCCAAACTGCTGCTCAGCTGTTCAAGTCCCTTCTGCCATTGAAACTTAGACCCAAATACTTGGCTCTTTCCTTTAAGTTCCAAGACTTGCTACACTTTTCTTGGTGCACACTTGAAACAATGTGTACTCACTTGGTGTTACCTCACTAGGAAGCACATATGACTCTTAGACCAATGAACTTAGTCACTTAATAACACAGGCTATCCTGATGTACAAACTATGTCCAGAAACTTAACAAGGCCCTCAGCAGCACTGATCAGAGGTGTTCTCCCTCTTTCACCAGATACTCGAGCTCCTTTTTTTATCTATCCCTGCTTTTGGAAACACTCTCTTGACTGAAACAAGTGCTTCTCCTACCCTTCTTGGTATTCTCACACTCTGTATTTCTGCATTAAAAACTAACAGAAACACTTCAGAGTCGCTGGATTTTACATAGCTGAAAGCAAACCTTGAATCCTGAAGTGAATGCCCAGGTGACTTGATACTGAACATGTTTCAGCACTAAGATTTGCCTTACTGAAATGGGCTTTGCATAGTTGGTGCCAGCTAATTACCGAAACTCTAGAAGTGTTAACAAAACATGCCACAAACTCTGGAGAAATAATGAGATGTGTTCTGCTCTATCTTTTAAATATTTCTATAGGCCATAGATACCTTAATGCCCTCTATAAGAACTGAACTAGACACAGCAAAAAAATATATCATTTTGGAGGTTTGAGGATTTTAGCAATGAACAGCTTTTTTGATTTATTTACATATAGATTTGCAGAATGTAATTGTTTTATATCTAAGCTGTGTAAGTAGCATAACAGCATGTGATCAAAGAGAAAGTATGTTTTCCTCATGCTCAGCATGTCAGGACAGATAAGTGCAGATTTAGATTATGTTTTGCTGTATCTTACTCAGTTTTATAATGTTTTTAGTAGTGCAGCATTAGAAAGATCTAATGTTAAATTAAATATGAATGGCTAAATGAAATCCAGAGGCCAGAATATTAGAAATCATTGTTTCTCATATGGCTGCTCTGATAAGCAGACAGCAAAATCTAGGCTTTCTGGTACAAGTGACACTTGAAGGCCGTGTCTAGGAGAGGGGTTAACACAGATGTAGAGCTGAGTTAAAAGTACTAGGTTAATCTTTTCAGAAATATGTTCTGAAAAATTAAATATAAATATATTTTTTCCTACTGGAAGGTAGATAAATTTAAAAATATTTCTTGCTTATTATTACCACTTTATTTTCTTAAAGAAAAAAATATATACCTCCATTGTATCTACACTACTGAAGATCTTAACATTTATTTGTACAGACTTAGATTTGGAACTTCCAAAACCAATGGTGCAACCATTGAATCCAGATGCAGGGACTTGGCCTTGCTTTTGTAATTGTTTCTCTTGTAAACCTAAAACCCTATTTCAAAGTTCAGAATCTGGTTATAAAAAATGCTTCCAGAATACAATTTGGCATCTAAGATATCAGTCAAGAAACACTTATTGCTAGTTTGATTTCAGTGTGGCTTTTTGAACTTACAGATGTGCCTTGAGAGTTTTATCCATGCTTTCAGACATTGCAAAGACTTTAAATACCTTTGACTACCAAATGGAAATCATCACACTTGTTTTGGAATGAAAGAATCATCTTAAGCTAACAATGCCATAAAAACTCAAAGTGGTCATGATTTTTTTTTCCAAATAGTAAAGCAGTAACTTCATAGCAGGCTTGCACTGAGGGTAAATTACAGCCTCACAATGCTCGAGTGAATGTGTTTTCACCTGAAGAAAGGGAGAATTATCCAGCTTCCTCAAGCATAGCAGCTACACTGTGAATAGCTAGTGAGATAAGCTGCTGATTCCAGTTATAGAGTGGAATATTGGCTTCTGTCTTTTTCGGCTCATTACAGATAAACTGAGCCAACCCCAGCAGGCTTCTCTTGTGTCAGCTTGTTTGAAGACTGCATAGAGAATAACTTCTCTGCACTTGGGGAATGGGAAAATTTTGTCAAAAGCTTGTCAAGATCTTTTATGGATTGTAGAGCCTAAACAACCCATGGGCATGGAGCTGGCTCTTTGCCAAGGGTACAAAATTAGCCCTACAGGCAGTGAGGTCTCTTTTAATCAGAGTCTTGCCTCTTTACAGTGGTAGTTAAGTAAGGTGGTGAAGCTCACTTGGCCTGCTGAATTGCTTCCTCTTGGCACACACTAAGCTGCACCTGGAGCAAAGAAGGAGCTTTCTGGTATCACTGTATTTCATAACCTCTAACTAATGAAACAATAATATAAAAATGCTTCTAAGTCACCTTACTGAGAGTGGCTGACCAATAAACCCTTAAAATGCTTTAAGGGTTTAAGCCTTAAAAAGGCTCAGAGAAGATGGGCAAGGATAATGAGGCTGTGAAATTCAGCAATTAATGCAAGGTAAGGCTGACCTCTGATGGTGCAAAAAACTTAGTCTCAACACAAAAGAGGACTGAAGGGTGACCTTTGGTTTAGATGACCAGCTATCAACATTTGAGTGTACTGAGTTCCTTAAAAGAACATGAATGACTTCCAGAGTTTAGCAGACCAGCATGGGGGGAGTGAATACATAGCTCAGCCAAACAGAGAGTAGAAAAACTAGACAAATAGTAAAAGAATTTTGAAGAGAGGTATGGGCTTGACCTGTGGGCCTAATGAGTTTTAGCTGTGAAATAAAATGACTCCACCTCTTTTGAATATAAAGTATAAAGGTCAGTTATAAAGAGCTCTCACTGCCAAACAGGCTCGTTGTATTTAAAGATTTTCATAAGAAGTGCTTCTTTCTAATGAGTTTAATTTTTAAGGAAGAGCTAATAAAGGATTGATGGATTTTGACCTGATATCAAAGTTTCTTGCTTGGAGCTGGGGTGCCTAGCATTAGCACTTTCCCATTTGTGTGCCTGAAAGGAGTTCCATGCTTCCTCCCAGTGATCAAATAGTCTCTGGCATATTAAAATTTATGAGGAGAAGTTAGATGTGTTATGGTGTCTCCATAGTGGAAAATAATTTGGCCAAGGCTTTCAAGTCATATTTAGATATTCAGATAAAAGTTAAACTCATTTTTTAAGGTTAATTTACACTTTGAATTAAGGAAATCTTTGGACTTTAGCTTTTCTTGAAAACCAGATACACAGCATTTTGGATTGGGAGCTTCACACCATCAGTGTCTGAAGCTGTGGATTTTCTTTCACGGCTGATATTTTAGGCGTTTGGTAGTCTTTGATTCTAAAAGAAATGCAAATTCTATGATGTAGGTATTAAACAGTCTGCTATAAGTTGGAAAACAAACAGGCTATCTGAATGAAGTTGTTTTGTGAATTAATGAACACATTTTTTCCTTGTTCAGTTTTTCACAGAATCACAGGACATTCTGAGTGGGAAGGGACCCACAAGTATCATCAAACCTAACTCTCAAGTGAATGGCCCATGTGGGGATTGAACTCACAAGATCAGCGTTATTAGCACCCTGCTCTAAACAACTGAGCCAATTAACATTTTCCTGTTCTGAAATCTTGACAATTTTTTCATGGAGGTTCTGAAAGCTGGGGGAAAATTTAGGCCAACCGGCAATAGATTTGTTATTCATAAATAGTTTTCATGGAACTGATTTAGATACCTCTGTAGTTTAATGAAACACGGGATTGAAAACTAATATCGTAGTCATTATGAACAATTGAAAAAACTTTTAAAAACTATTTTAAAAGATTTTTATAAAGCTTCTGGTATTTCCATTTTACAGGTGTCTGATGCCCAAGGTACATATCAGTGGCAGTACAAAAAATGGACATGGCCTCTTTCATGCCAGCTTAGTTGAACCTTCGTTAGACTATCTTGCAAGTCATCTTAATATAGATGTATTTTTAGACAGTGCAATGAATGTAAAGGAAATACTGTTAAAATACATTGCTTTTAGAAGGTAGTGTAGTACAGGGATGTTGAAACTAAGAATCTTACTAAAATATAACCAAAATTCCAAGTCTGTAGAATTTTTTCTGGCAAAACACTGGATTAAGAAGTTTGGAGACAGGGACAGTGAAGAGTCAAACAGAGTAATATTCAAGAAGAATAAACAGAGTATAAAACCTGCGTATATTCTATTATGAGTTAAAACTCACCAAATTGGAAAAAGAACACAAAAATGGAGGAGAAAGACATGTAGAGGGGCAGGACAACAGTTGTCCATATGATTTTGCATTGCAGCATGAAAGCAACATTCTAACTGACTGGAAATTTTTTAAGGGAATATTGCTTCCATGGAACATGTTGATTTGCTGAAACTGCAGGAATGAAGATGTATTTAGGTATATGAAGACATGGATTAAAATTGCCCTACCTGGCCCCTTAGTAGAATCCCTCCTTCAAGCTACAGGATCATCAGCAGACCACCTGGAGGGATATTTATGAGCCAAAAACATGGAAGCCTTGAGAGGCCTGATCTCCCCAACCTTCTTTGCTTTTTGCCGCTTACTTGATAGTATGTCAGGTTTTTTGATTCTGGGGCTTCTGAGAGTAATTAAGGGTCCAAAGCTCACCAGGCCTATGGCAGCCCGCCTGCAATATAAAAGCTTTCACTATTATCAATTGGTGCTGGAAAATTTATGGAAAAAAAATAGTATTTTTTCTTGGACTTGTAAATCCATTTCCTTGCCTTGTCAAGTACCATTTTTTTGTTCAAGAGATATGGTTTAGAACTGAAAAGTCAGACTGTAATGTTTAGAACACTTAAAATATTTTTGTGATATAGAAAAGATCAGTTATTCCCTATTTGCAGCTCCTCATCCTGAGGGTGCTATCTGCAGCCATCACAACTGCAGCTGACAGTCCTGAGAAAAAAGCCAAAATCATAACCAAACCCAAAGTAATTAAAGCATCATAAAATATTGTCGTTTGAGTAGTCCCCATTGTGGATTCCTTAATGTTCAAACTTCTTTCCATAAACACTGCATTTTAGAAGTGAAACCTGATTACCATTATGGTTTGCTCTTATTTATACTCAGAGTGTAAGAAGCTTGAGTGTCTTCACTTTTTTTTTTTTTTTTTTTTAACTCTTACAGATTTCTGAATGTTTGCTGGTGAAATCTTGTCCCCATTAAAATCAACAAAAATTCAGTTATGGCTTCAATACATTCCAGATCACCTCACTTTAATAAAGGTTTGTGGTTGTTATGGCTGAATAGCTGAAATGTTTTTGTCTTGTTTTTAATCTTTAAAAAAAAAGGTAAAATGGTTCAGATATAATAGGTATGATTAATCTTGTTAACAAACCCTTGTTTGTGGAATATCTGTTCAATGATCTCTCTGTGGATCTCTTCTATTGCTTAATGCTGTAGTGTTCTCATGTGTGTAATGTACTTGGTAATTAAATTCAACATTTAATACAGGTATGTATAATATGAGTGATCAGATGCATCCAGTCCGATCTGCCACTTTTCTCTTTTTCTGTCTAGTTAGGTACAGTTCCATGATTTTAGGAAGTGCATATTATCTGAGAGGAAACTGGGCAATGGAGAAGTGTAGGGGAAGGAAGGAAGCTGCATTCAAACACATGCACATTAGAAAGACAAATGACAGCAGTGCAGCTGTGAGTTTTTAACATCTAGTGCTCTTTTTCAAGGGGATGGCAGCATAGGAAATATGAATAGTCCATAAATTTAATGGAAACCAAACATAAGCTGAGTATCAGGAGTTGTGAACTTTAGGGATATCACTGGGTGTTTATTGAACATTGCTGAAATATGGAGAATAACTGAATCAACTTTTGTCATACATGAAGTAGTTACCTTCTCATGGTTTTCTGTTGAATGATATCACAGTGGTATTTTGCATTCTCTCTTCCATGGTATCCACTTCTGACAGCATTTGGACTATGATGCAGAACCTGTACCTTTTTTTCCAATCTAGACTCACTCTCTGTGTGATATTTACGTGCAAGCACCCAGCTTTGACTGCTCTCCAATGAACTGCTGACAAGAGGTGAAGACAAACACTTCTGTTTCCTCTGCTTACTTGGCACCATAAGGTAGTGGATCAAAGTCTTGCTCGTGTGTTGCAAGTACACTGGATCTGGGAACAGTGGACCATGCAGCAGTGCATTATACTAATAGATTTCCAAGGGCCACCTTTTCCTGTGCTCTGAGCCCTCACTCCAGTGAAGCATCATCTGGGCATGTGTTTTGAAATGGATGGGTTCCAGGTTCTGGCATAGTTACCCTTAATTTAAAACTTCTTTGTGTCTAATGTTATAGACAAAGTTCTGGGATTCCATTTCAATTGGGTACTAGTTGTGTCAACAATATACATTATATGCATTAGATACTCCATTTTGATTTAAAAAAATGAACCACCTCTCTGCCATGTTTTAGATCATAGCTGGCCTTAAAAATTACACAGAACTGCATGAAAAATAAAGGAAAACCCAATTACCTCAGGATATAAAGGAAAGGAATAAAGGAATGTAATGGAGTAGTTGGGGGAGCAGCTTAAAATCCAATTTCAGTAAGAAATATTTTTCATACAAATATCTAGAGGTAATACACCAGAAATAAACTACTTTATAAAGCAACCAGCCATCTTAGTGATTTTTTGTGTTACTCCTTGATCATCAGACAGAGAGTTAAATTATCTAGATGGGATGCAGAGGGTTGTGGGATCACACATTGTGTTCTTCCAGGGTATATGAACTCTGTGTTATGACTTTCTTGAGAACTGCATTGTGCTTAGGCCACTTTCTGGACTTTTTTCGTTTTCTTGTGAGGAAAAACTAGTCTCACACTGAGAAAGCAGTTCCCTAGCATATAGTCTGGATTTTATTAGATACACATTATTACTGTTTCCTGATATTGCTCTTCAGTATAACTTTTGCATCAATTCATAAGCAATAGTGTGACACAGCATCAGAAAAAGCCCTCAGAACAATTTTATAGATAGCACTTACAGAGACTTAAAATTTGAATGCAGTGAGTCCATAAGAAAGCACATGTTAGTAAGAATCTAGTCCTGTATCCACTCAAGTTAGTGGCATAATTATCAGCCACTTAGGTAAGTCAGATTCATAGCTATGAACCTGCCAATTCTTTTTTTTTCAAAAGAAATGCATTTCATATGAAGGAAATTAACTAAGCAATTTAGTTTTTACTGCAAATGGAAGGTAGAATGTATATTACAATAATGCTGGAAATAGATATCTAATATAACTAACATGAAAGAACAGAGTATGACTTGCCTTGGCTTTGCTACCTTATTCTGTTCTGTCCTGTCCTATCCTACAGCAACCTCCCTTCTTCATGTGCAGACTTTGAAGCTCACTCTGGTTTTCAGTTTGACCAATGCTGCCAGCTACATGTCTTTTCTATTTGATAGGGAGAACCACAGAACAGGGATTATCTGCAAAAATAGATGCTGTCAAAATAAAATGAAAATAAAGTGATTTTTTTTCTCAGTCTTTTTGAGCACATTTTGAGCATACTTGACATTTGAGTCCAAATGTCCTCCTTCTAGGAGAATTAGACTGAGGTGAAAATCCTGAATGGGTGCACCAGTATCAAACATTAAACCTTGTCTCTTCCAGGATATAGTTTTTTAGAAGACTGGAAAGACAGGAATGTTTTAAATATATTAATCTATTTGCGTAAGAATGTTAGAAACAAGCAGCATACAGCACTGTGTGGTTTTTAATGAGAAGCATGTTCTGGTGGCATCACATCTCTGGGACTTGGGTCTGTGGCAACAGGGGCTTCCTTGAGGCCTCTGGTCTTAGCCTGGTGTGCAAATTTTTATTGCCCAAACACTGACCTGGCTAGACAGCTATTTTGAATAGAGGATCTGATAATCAAAGCAAATTGGTTACAGTCAAATTCTGCTGTGAAGGGTGTGTTTTCCTTCTTTCCCCCCTCCTTCACTAAAACTCGCATACAGGATATGTTCAAGAGCAGCTGGAGGCAGTTATACATCTGTTTCGCCCATGCCCTGGGACAGCCAGATAGAGCAACCTGGAATTAAAAGCCTGTGCACGTTAGCTCATGCCCAGCACTCTGCTAACACTGTTGTTTTCCAAATATATACACCCACGTTGAAGACTGGGTGCTCTGGGCACCTGTCCCCCCGCGAGGCAGGCTTGTGGCTTCATGACAGAAATCACCTTTATGCTGTGAGGATCTCCTCCAACAAGATTACTTTGCTAGACTAGGACACCCATCATAATTTTGTTCTGCTTTATGGGCATAAGAGGCAGATTTATAAGTGCTGCCTTCCCCTTTGCTTTTTCAATTTTTAGTTGTGCTTCTTTCTAAGCTGTGACACTAATTGCTTTGGGGCAGTTTTCATCAAACAAAAGGACACATTTCAAACATAGTCTATAGCTTTTCAACCCAGCTAGAATGAAAGGGTCCATGGGCCTCATACAATAGAGCAGTTTGAGATACCTTGGCAGGCTGATTGTACAAATATTATCGTTTAATTAAATGAAGTTAATGTTCATGTACTGTAGAAGATTTTGTACCATTTAAAATGATTCAAATGCATACAACTTGGAAATTTTCCATTCTTTATTATAGTACCTTAGAGTAATCCTATCTCTTGCCCTGAAGATTATTATATTTATAAAAACAAATAACTGCAGTGTAATTTGTAAACAGAATGACAAATTTATTATAATTCTGTTATAAACTTCTGAAAATAATAGATTTTCTATAATAGAAACAATGACTCAATGTTTTCCATCTAAGCTCTTTTTGGACTCACCAGAACCAGCATAGCCTAATAAAAATGCTTTTACATTTATTTGCATTATATGCTGTTCGCTTACAAATTTATTAATTATGTGATTCTGTTACAAGTACCAGATTGAAAGATTCTTTGTTTCTTATGCAGCTGCTGAAATGGTTGAATCAAACTAAAATTTGTAAAGTGTCATTTCCAGATAGTGATTGAAAAGGGAAATAAGGGGTTGAAAAAAGCTAAATATCAGTATGAATAAATTCTCTGTGTCAGAGGTCACAGTTCTGTCACATTTTTTATGTGTGGACAGTTTCTGCAGTTTCTGAAACTGTTTCAGCACCTGAAACCTGAAATGGCTCTCATGGGAGACAGGGCAAAGGAAAGGGTAGTCAATAAAATATAAAGATTTGATAAGAAACAAAATCATTACCAAATGGATGCTTTAAGATGGGCGTGAATTATGATACACTAGTCAAGTTGAATCTTCCACCCATGTATAATCTCAACTATTTTTACACATGACAGTTTATAATAGCTGTTTAAATTTCCTATGGTTCTGCCTAGTTTCATTCACAGAAAACAGTCAGCTGAGACAATAATAACTGGAGGAAGACTGTTTTTTCAGACCTCAGGATAAAACATGTTTCTGCCGTTTCCATTCCATTAACCAGGGAAGCTGATTGTCTTTGCTTTTGTAACACGCATTCAGTCTTTTTCTTCTTCATCTCTCTGTAAAAATATCCACACATATTTGTGAATAAAAGTGTATATTCCACATATTTTGTAAAATACATGATTTTCAACAAAATGCAATAAAAATATATCGTGAACCAAGACTGAAAAAAAGGCAATAAAAATATTTTCACAAAGGGTAGACTGAGTAGGAGTATGAAGACAATATCCCTCACATGTATTTTCCCCAGGGCAATTGTAACTACCAACTCTGCATTTTCTTTAAAATTACTTTCGCAACCCAGCAATATTTACTTAAATTAGATAACTTGTCAAATGAATCATCCCAGCATGATCTCTATCTCAAGTTGTTTCCCAGAATTCATAGTTGGAACTTGATTTTCATTTTGCACTCTTGATCTAATTAAGATTATAATTTTCTTATGTGTTTGAGAAACACACAGGCAGTTGTAGACACACAATTTAAGCACAAAATATGCCCAAAATGGCAGCACTGCTAAGAATTTAGAGGACTTGACAGCTATAATCCCAGAAGTTATTCCCAGAAGATGGTGGTTTAATTTATGTTCTTGTCCTCTTTTCTTTTATCTATTATTTTGTACTTTTTTTTAATTAAAACATTAGCCATTTATCTGTTAATTTATCTCTTTGTTTGTTTTGGTTCTGTTCTTATTTTGTTGTAGTAGAGACATAGAAGGTATTAAATATCCCACATGAGACTTGGGATGAACACAAAATGCAGAAGATTTTATTTCTAAGCCATATGAAGGCACTGAAGAAGAGTCAGTTCTTCTCTCCTGAATAAAGTAATATATGCAGCAGGAAAGACTGCTTCAGAATGTGAAATGAGATATCTGTCATTGAAAGACCTGAGACTAATTCAACAAACCTATATTTTAAAATAATAGTTTAGGTCTATTTGGCTTAGATTTTTACTGTGGATTGAATGAAATTCTCTCCCCAGTACTTCTGTAGCTTTATTTTCCCCATTCTTTACTTCTAGAAGAGTGTCCCTTCTATTCCGTGTAAGAAAGGTTGAAGAGGATCAGAGGCCTGGAGCACTTCTCCTGTCAAGACAGGCTGAGAGAGTTGGGTTGTTCAGCCTGGAGAAGAGAAGACTCCAGGGTGAACTTACAGAAACCTTCCAGGACCTAAAGAAGGCCCATAAGAAAGCTGGAGAGGGACTTTTCACAAGGCCATATAGATCATTTCACAAGTGATAGAACAAGGGGTAATGGCTTTAAAACAAAAGAGTAGGATTAGATTAGATATTAGGAAGAAAATTTTTTCTGTGAGAGTAGTGAGACCCTCAGGTTGCCTAGAACAGCTGTGGATTTACCATCCCTGGAAACGCTCAAGGCCGGGTTGGATGGGGCTCTGAGCAATCTGGTGTAGGGGAAGGTGTCCTTGCCTATAGCAGGGAAGTTAGTGATCTTTAAGGCCCCTTCCAACCAAAACCATTCAATGATTCTATGATTTCTGTATCAGATTATCTCTACTCAGAAAGAAGTGGGAAAAGGAGGTTTCTTTCCCTTACATGAATTGGTTGTTCCTTGTAAACATACCTTATCCACTAGTCTAAGGTGCAATCCAAACAGGCAAATCTGGAAATAGAAGATGAAATATTCCTAATCTTGAATTAATTCTTGAGAAGAAATGTGATACACTCAGGATAATTAAAACAAAATAAAACTACAAGCAACTAAAAGTATCCTCTAATGACTTACTGAGAAGCAGAGCTAAGCAAACCAGCCTCCCCTTACTTGCCCTTCTCCCTACATCTCCTGCTGCTTAAAACACAATGCTTCGCTTCCTCATGTGATCCAAGCAACCACAATATTTTCAGCTTAGTACCATAACCCTTAAGCACATTTTATTGCTCTCTAGCTGAGCAAGAGGTAGTGTGCCAAATCAGTAGTTTAGAGATGCATGTTTCTGACTGGCCTACCAGGCACTACCTCTTTAGTGTTCCTTCCCTAGTCCTTTAAGGGGTTCACAGGGAACTCTAATCTTCTTACCATCTTATTTCCATAGCAATATAAGAACATACTATAGCTTGGATCATTCACCTCCCTCTAACATATTAAAGGATAGCTTAAGAATTTAATAGGTTACTAGATAACGGGACAGGGGAAATAAAGGGAATGATGGGGCACATTCAGGTGGACATGCAGATGGGAATCATTTAGGTTTTAGAGATAATTTAGATTTTTCTTGGAGAACCAGGCTGAGGAAATCAGCTAAGGACTTTTCCATTTAGTTGGGTAAGAAAAGTTGCTAGAAATCATTTAGCATTTTTCAAGAGAAAAAGATAGTATTTTCCTTTTTAATTTTTCCACTTGGAAAGATTACTCTTCTCATTTTACAATTGAAAAGGCAAGCATTCAGAATAAGTTGTCCAGTCTCTTAATTTATTGTTACTGTTCAAAGGTTTCCTTAGTGTGCATAAAATTTCTGATCCTTTGTAACAAGGCCAAGCATGAAAACAAAGGGAGAGAAAGTCCATGGGTAACCAAGCTTAAGCATAATAGAAAAAATCTCTTTGAGAGCTTTAGTATTATATAGAACATTTGCTCAGTAAAAATAACCCAAACCAGAAAAGTTTCTGGATGCATTTCTTTCATGCAAAGTAACAGTCTATAAACACCGAACAAATAAGATAAAAAAAAAAATCCAAATGAAACGTTCAGTGTAGCTCTCCCTCCACCTACAGCAGTTTTTTTAGTTCTCATGCTTTACTAGGTTCAGCTGAACCTGGTGGTGACAGTAGCTGCTGATGCAGCTCTAGTTATGGACTCCAAGAATCCTCTAGCATTTACACTGAAAAGCCATGTCAACCTCTTGCTTCAAAAGTTCATCAGTGTGTGGCATTGTAAAGCAGAACTTACTATTTTTAGAGGATTTCAGCCATTGGCAACTGCAGGATCTGTGCACAATATCACATTTTAATAAATATTACTGAAGTCCAGCATCCTATTCAGTGGCTGAACTGGAAATACTGGCATGGATGTTTCAAAGTCTCAGGATAAGAATTATCTCTCCTTTTTCCATTCTCTGGAAACTGTAGTTTAAAATAGCTTTATTTATTGGTTGATGTTAGGAAATCATTATGACTAAGTTCATGCCCACTTACTTAGAAACCTTTTGGGAATATTTGTGTTACAAGCATTTAAGATCAAAATTGTCATTTAACATATTGAAAAATTTGTGGCTTTTTGGTAGAATCCAATAATAGCATTATTTGCTATAACTTTGCCAACCTGTACAAAGTGGCACGTGAGAATCCTTATATAGACTATTGTGTGTCTGCCTTTTGAGAAATTCAGTGCCTTCTTGTCCATGATGCTCCTTTTAACCATAATTATTTTAGACCACTTTTTTACTGTTCTTTTCTCTTCAACTAGAATTAAATTTGAATTTACATATTTCCAGGGCATTTCATAGGCTGCTATAGAATTTGAAAAACCATATACATTAAATAGCTTTGCGCCCCTCAAGGCAAGATGTTGCCAATCAATTCATGTCTGACATTCTTGAAAACAGCACAACAGATGACAGCAAGAATGTAGAGAACAAAGAGCTGTTATATGGGCCATATTTTCTCTATGATTAGCTGTGCAGTATTTTATGTCTTTTCCAGCAGTGCTGGTTTATTGTTGATTTCACTATCCATGCTTTTACGCACAATTTTAATGAACTGTAGGACAGATAGAAACCACCCCACATTACCGAGTAATGTCGTGCCTTTAACTGGAACAGAGATCATGACCTTCTGATCAAAACAGAAGAAAGAAAAGTATTCATCATTCAGGTGTCTATTAGGGGTTTGCCTCTTCCTCCTCAGACTAGCTGAACACCACAGTAAATTTAAGACCAGTAGAGGGTACTAGTGTATGTATACACAGAAGTGAGTAAGTAGCAGCAAAGATGGCTGCATGAAAAAATTGGATTAAACCTGTAGAGAGTGCACTAATGTTAAAGTGGTAAGACTTAGTAAAATATCTTTAGCCAGTCTGCATTATTTTCTCAGCTATTGAAAAGTCCTCTCAGCATCAACACAATAGATTCTGATTACTGTTGGAGTGCTTCTGTAACAAGAACTGGGACTGCATCTGTTAGGTTGCTGTAACTTGTGCTCTACAAGACCAACATTAATATCAAATAAAAAGGTCTTAAATACACTGAATCAATATTTTTGAAATGGATTTTCAGGAAAAAAAGTAAATCTTGGAAACACATATACCTTTACTATTGGTACAGTACTGTGGGATTTTTTTCCTTTCTAAAATGAGGGGTGTATCCGAAAAAACAGTGTCATGCAATCAGAAGTATTGTCTTCAGGAATCAATAGCCTAGGTAAGAAGTCAGATTAACGCAGTCATTTATTTTTTCCAGCTACATAGCATAGTTTATATCTGGACTTTGTACAGTCTCTCATATTCATATCCAGACACCTAAATAAAGCTTTGCTGATTTTTAGATTTGCTGAGCCATCATCCCTTACTGATAACAATGGGAGCTGTTATATAAATATTTATTTATATCTCCCCTTTGACCTTGTCCCCAGATCCTTGCCCAATAATCCCATACACTGGAGCTTATTCAGCCTTCTACCTTCTAAGCACATTTGAACAGCTGCTATTCATTAGAAAAACAACAAAATGTAAAAAAACTAGAACCTCAAACTTCAATCTGAGATGGATATCATTCCTTCTTTTCTCTCCAAATGAATGGTTTCCTTAAAGTATCTGTATGTCTGGACCAGACCCAGGACTTGTAATAAGTTTCCTATGCACAGAGATATTATGGCCTTAAGATCCAATATCCTTTGCCCTACAGGGTGAGAAAAGGGAGCTTTATCCTGTTTGTATAAGGGTATATGCAGAATTCAATCCATTTGCTCTAAGGGCTGGAATGAACTTAAAGTGTTTCCACAGAATAATGAACTTATTAAAAAGTTCCTGTACATAATTTTGTGAAGTCTTTTGCATATACTAACTTTGCTTTTCATCTTTGGATCTCTGCATTGTTAGATTCTAGGTGATTGGCCCACAATATATATGCATAGGTTTAACCAATTTGGTTCTCCTTAAAACAAGAGAATTGTTTTCTTTAAGAATTCAGAAATCTATCATTTCATAGAAAAAAATAGAGGGGGGAAAAGAGGGATATTAGAGTTATAAAAAATCTCAAGCAGATGGCTAATAATTGTAATATTAATACAAATTAAAACCATGTCAGTGAATGACATTATTTTATTCTCAGCGTTTATAGCCCTGATAGCTTTGCAACTGGAAATTGAAAATCACTGATCAGCTTAGAAAAGCTCAGTGGAGCTCAGTGGAGCTGTGATCAGGGCACAGGTAATATACCAAACCATAAATGTCTTGCATCACTTGAGGTTCTTTAGGTACTTCAGACACCCCAGCATGCATGACATGGAAGACATAAGAGACCTGTATCATTTAGGAAATGTTTTTGGAGGCTGGCTGAAGAGTAATTTATGGTATCTTGTTCATTTTGGAAATGCTTCTGGATGCTGGCTGAACAGTACTTTATAGTATCTTGGATGCCTCTGGACGTCCTCTTTAGGCACCTGAATAGGGTAACTAATTTATAAATTAGTTAATATTCATCAAGATAGTCTAAGATTGCTATGTCAAAACTTTGACAAAAATGAATATAATTTGAAGACTAATGCCAGGGAGCTGGTTTTCAATAATCTAAGTCATAGTATCTTTAACACTCACAGTTCAGAGCAGTAAGACCAAATGAATCAAAGGGGCAAATTCTGTCCTGTTTTTGTCAGCATGTGCTACAAAGCCGTGAGAGACCCTTACACTAGGTCCAATCTTAAAATATTCCAATGACGTATTTAAACCTGGAAAATCTTTCTGCAGTAACAGTTCCTGAGATGAAATAGAGATTTTTATTGAAGATAAGAAGGAAAAGAGGTATAGGAAAAGTCTATGAAAAAAGGTAACAAGGAGACACATTTGAAATGGGTTATGACAAATGGCAAGCAGCCATCTATCGGCTTCTTTTTACATCTTGGAAAAAAGTATAGCAAAGGCAAGCCAGATCCTGTAATTTTTTAGTTCTACCAGAAAGCATTTTTTCCATGCTTTGCAAGCTTTCCCTTTTCTATTTGCAACTGCTTACCATCTGGGAATTTGTGGTTGTGAACAGTTAAAACTTAATATTTAAAAACACACGTGTATTTGACTTAAAATTAAGATTTTCGGTAAAATGACTGGATTCCACTTCTGAGTGGAATGTGGTGAGATAAATATGTGCAATGCTTGGAACTGGAGTGCTGGCTCTGCACTTGGAGAGAAAGTTGGGCGTTTTGTCCAGGTCCAGAGTTTTGATTTCATAGCCAGTGATTAGGTTATAACTAATATAATTTTTAAAAAAATCTTTTAACACCTCTGTGACTTCTTTCTTTTTTCATTAATTTTAATTTCATGCTTTTACAGTATCTCTTATGGGATTAGTGACAGGATACTGACTATATTTCCTCTAAAGCTGTTGGTTAGCACAGCACTATGATACTTGCGAAGTAGAGGCACTGTCTAGTTGCTCTAAAGAGTTGTCATGGGTGGAGGCAGCACAGTCAAATTTCTGTGACACTTAGCTTTGTACTTAGGTTTGATGGTAATGCAGAGTTCTGGAGTCAGAACTAGACTTGCAGTTCCAGAGTTAGATAATTAACATATATCTTGGAAACATTTACTGAATGCTCTAGTTGCAGCAGTGTCTTATCTTTAGACAAGTTGTAAGTCACTGTTTCAAATACTAGAGCTCTTTCATCAACTTAGATCAGAGAAACAGGTAGTTTCAGAGGACTACCTTCTGTCTCTGTACCACTTCATTTTCATGCCAGTACCTCAATTAGAATAAAGTGGATCTCTGCCCTGGCAGATTTAGCAAAACAGTTAAAGACTGACAGAGCAGGGAAATACACCCACCTTCAGGTCATTGGTCTGGAATAATATTCAGGAAGCGTCTGAGCACTCCCCAGGATTTAAATGCCTCCATTTGTCTTCTGCTCCTTGTTCTTTCTCCTATTGACCTTGTTGTCAGATGATTTGGGGAGATTGGGGGTTTTTTTTGGCTCTTTTAAATGAGCTGTTGGCATGCCTTCAGGTCTGCCTGCCCATCTTTTCCCCTGTCTGTTTCACTAATCTCCATTGCTGGCTCATCTTGAAAAATTTTCTCTTTGCTTCTGTTTTTGTGTTTCTGTACACCTCTGTAAAAAATATCTCATTACCATGTAGAATTACAGAACTCTAATTTACTCTGCCATTCTTGAGTAAAGCATTTCTTCTTGGCAAGATGATATCTGAGGTCCTTCATGCCTCACTGCCTTTGGACTCCATTATAGAATGTATCTTGAGCTCTCCTCTCTTTCTACAAAAAACACTGATTTACCCTTTAAAGAATCTGTCCAGATCTAGATCTCCCCACTTTTCTATTTTCTTACTGTCACTCTGTTCCACATTTCCTGATAATGACGCTGAAGTTTTAGTCTTTTTTAATCTTAAACTTTTTCTCCAGTTTTAGCAACAATTTTTTTGCCTCTTTCCCTCCAGCTTTCTCTGTTCATTACTCTTTCTCATCTGTCACAACCCCTCCCCCTTTTTAATCTTCACCATCCTTACAAATACAAATATAAAAATTACATCTTCCTCTTTCAATAGGGTATTCCATTCTTTCCAGTGCTGATTTATCTATCAGCAATCTTTAAGGTTTTTCACCCTCAATTGCCCACTGACTAGAAAATTTGGGGTATTTTCATAATCCTTAAATTACGCTTATATTGGAGTTTAGTCATGAAAGTGTCAGTTACTAATACTACTCACTTTGAAGAGTAGTCCAAGCTGCAATGGGACAGAGTATCAGCTGCTTTAAATTCCTCTTCCAGATTCTGTTTGCTTTTCATCCCATGATTCTAGGAAGTGAAAACATGGGACAGGGACTTGACTTTGTTGTCTCCTTGCTCTGTCACTCTCTCTCTTTTTCCCTCTCTTCCTTTCTTTGTTTTCCTTGAATGTTGACCAAGATCCAGTGGGATGTTTGGAGAGCAGCTAACAACACCTGCTTAAAAACAATTCAGGAGTCATGTTCTCAAATACCCTGAGACCAGCAAGGACCTAAGGTTCAGATCCCCTGCATCACAGACAAATAAAATCACAGTATCATGGCATTAGAGACAGGCTGGTTGGAAGGGAGCCCTGTGGGACATCAAGTGCAATCTCTCATGTGGAATAGGATAAATGCCGGCAGCAGATCAAGTTAGCCGTGCTGTAGTCTTGTGGAGTGTCCAAGATCTCCAAGGATGAAATTTTCTTCATACATCTGTGAATGATCTTGATAGATCTTTCTGGACCCTGCTCTGTTTTTACACCCCTCCTGACCTGGGGAAAGCCCAAAATTTGGTAGATTATGAGAAGGATAGCCCCACAGGCACTGTATAAAGGACAAGCGTAAGTTCCCATGATATTCTGGCCTTGACTTTCTGATGTTTTAGTTTTCCTTATTTGTGGTGAGAATTCACTGTTGACCTATTTTCAACCTGGAATTCATTAAAACTCCTACGCATTTTCCACCAGGGCCTGGACTGACATGTGTCCTCTTTCTGCCCCATGTACTGCTTCTCCATGTCGAGCTTTATGGCTTTTCAATTGGCCTAGACCTCAAGTTTGTCAATATCCTTGGGCTGAAGCTCTGTGTTTGGCAGGTCAGCTACTCCTCGTTGTTAAGCACCACCCACAGTTCTCCTGAAGGTGCACTGAGACAGTGTACCAACAAGCTTCCTTCACAGACCCTTCCCTTTGTCAGACACGTCACCTCAAAAGACAAATTCACTATCTGGTCACTGCAGCTGGGGGTGCATCTGATCCTTACTTGAACTGTTTTTTCCTGTTGAGTAGCTCTAGGCGTATCCCCATGAATCATTTAGCTTGTGCTTTGAAGAAGGGATATATTAGAGCCTCAGTCACATTTTGAAGCAGAATTTAAATTTCAGCTAGATTTAGACATTTCAAATTATATGCCTAATCCAGTGTCTTTAGCTAATCCTTATAGCCCAGAATGACAGGCTTCTATAAGGAAAAAATAATCCTACGTGGTTTTGCTTATATGGTGTTTTTTGTCTTGTTTCTATGTTTTTTTTCTTGGGATGCGTTATGCTTATGGGATGCGTTTAGCTTATGTACTAATAATGGAGATGGTGCTAGAATTACAGAAATAAAAAATATGTTCAGTAAGAAACCTACCATATAGGAGATAACTTCACACAGATCTTTTTTTCTCCTTTTTGTTTCTCATCTTAGTTTTAGATTTTCCTAATTGGTCTGCTGGCAAGTCAGCTGTTAGTTTGGGAAGGCACAGCTAGTAAAACTGAGCTAAATATAGTCCTAAGTGCATCATAAGACTTTGAAACAATATGCAAAATAAAGAATGGAAAACCAAATAAGAATTCATTAACTGGAAGAATATATTTAGCTGATAGCTATTGCCTTTGTCATTGAACATATGGACTTAAACCAAAAATAAAAGTATTGGAAAGTTGTATGGATGTTTTTTACAAACCTAGCAATCAACATGAAGGACATAAAACCTTGAGACAGAAGGGAAAAACAAGATAAGGTCATCATATGCTCCATGCAGTGCTTTCCACAGAAACCACTGTTTTGTAATTCCCATCTTTTATGGGTGTTTTAAGTGTAGTTGTGTCCATAAAAAACTGGAACAATGCCTAAAAGTGAACCGTGACCTAAAAGTGATTGAGGCAATAGCTGATTTTGTAGCAGACCTGAGACTCAGAACAATACTGGAGCAACATCTGTCTCCCTAGGTCTTCTGGGAGACTTATGCCTGTCAGCAGTGATTGCACACACAGGAAAAAATCTTGTTTGACCTAACTTTCCACCCCACACACCTGTTGCAATAGAAATCATATTTTACATGTCAAGATTTCTGAGGAAGTTGTCTGCCAGCATTCTGCTTTCTCTATCCCACAACAAATTATTCACTGGCTGAATTTTCAGTTTATTCTCTTTGCCAAAATATACCAAAAGCTAGTTTTGTAATGTTTCAGTAAAATCCCTTTGGAATAATGTGAAATTGTTGACGGTTTCTGAATCCAAGGTTATGATTTACCCAAATAAAAGGATGGAAGCTATTTAGGAAGTTTGGACCCAGGTCTAGATTTAAATCCTGGACACCCTTAAAACTGAAATAGCACTGGCAAGACAGTGACTTGCTTTCAGTCGGCTCTGAATTAACTTCAGAGCAGAGAGCAGGGCTGCAAAGAAAGGAGGTGTTTGCTTTGGATCTTTAGCCAGTCTTTAGCCAGCAGCTAAAGCACCCAGGCTGAATCCACAGGCAGATGTAAATTAGTGTAAGTACTTATGGAAATATAAGTTAAGAAAGAAATATAACATTCAATCTGTATTTCTTGGGTGAGGAACCAGGAAATCCTACAGTTCAGTCAACTTTACCAGGGAGAAACCAAATTATTTATGAATGTGGCTCCTTCAAAATTCACCAAAGGTCTATGTGTGTTACTGCAACATTGGAAAGAGGCGAGCCAGTAACTTTGTGTGGGTACAGAAAGCTCTTCCAAAAGGAGGAGATACTCAAATGGCAGAGCTGTCCTTACCTTTCTTCCTCCATGGGGAGTATGTTGAGGCCAATAAAGGAGCATGGAGAAGACACATGTGAATGAGAGACAGAAGAATGGGAATGGGGTGTGTGGGATGTGTTTTCTTGCCCCCAAGCCAGAACACATTCCCCAGGCTGCCTCTGCCTTGTGAGTAGGTTGGTTTGGCTGCTATAAAGGTTAGGACAAGAAAAGAGCTTGTCTTCTGTGCTGTGCCAGCTACCAGATCAGCCCTGGTCAGCAGTCAGCTCTGTACATCCCGGCACACCCAGAGGAAGAAGATATTGAAACTTTCCACTCTTTTCTCACTTCTTTTGCCCACTTCAGCTTTGAAATAGGGAATTTTCAAGCCTACTTACTTACCCCCATCAAGAAGGGGGTATCTTCTTACCCAGAAGACTGTTAGCTCTAATGACTCTTTTCTTTGTATTTGCAGTCACCAAATGTGAAACATATTTTGATCTGTTTTGTCATTATGAAAATGCTTTCATTTATGATGCCCAGCAGGGCGACAGCTGATTAAGTTTGTAGGTGGAATTAGTTTTTTTCTTTTTAAAAATGATTACCAAGACCAGCAAAACAGAAAACAGATTCTTTCAAGAGTCTGTTCCCAAACAGGTCACATGTTCAAAAATGCTTAGAACCTTTTCCTGCCTTTTCATATGCTTGACACTTGAAAAATTATTTTTCCAGAATTATTACAAGTTACAATGTGAAAGTCTTTTTGCCCCTTTGATATTTGCCATTAGATTTTTCCTTGAAAAAATGTGTTACTCTTTCTCAAGTTCATATTTGTGGACCAGAATGCACAGCTGTGTTTGTCATTAATTCCAACCAGACAAGAATTTATTTAAACTCTATCAGAATAAATTACCAAAAGATAATTTTATTGGGTTAGGCAGCACAAAAAAGACATTTTTCTTTGCCTTATGATCTAGACAAGTAGTCTGTGCAATGGGTGGAGAACTGGCTGATGGACAGCACATGGAGGGTGGCAATAAATAGTTCCATTTCAAACTGAGAACAGGTCATAGGTTGGGTCTCCTAGTGCTCAGTATTGGATCCAATGTCTTCATAAGTGATCTGGAAGATGGGATCAAATGTACCCTGACAAAGTTTGCCAATGATACTGAACTGAGTGGGGAAATTGACATTTTGAAAGGGAGAACGTCCCTGCAGAAAGGCCTGCATAGGCTGGGGGAATGAGCTAACAAGAACCTTATGAAGTTCAACAAGGACAAGGTCAATGTCTTGCACCTGGGAAAACATAATCCATGTGAACAGCACAAGCTGGGGTCTTCCCAGCTGGGAAGAATATCTGTGGAAAGACTCTTAGTGGAAAACAAACGAACATGCTGCTGTGGCAAAGTAATCCAACAGGACACTGGGTTGGACCAACAAGGGCTTCACCAGCAGAGATAAAGGAGCCATTATCCCACTGTACTCACCATTTGTTAGGCCACACTTGGAATACTGAGTTCAGTTTTGACCCACAAGAGAGATGTGGACAGGTTGGAGGATCCAGAGAAGGGCTACAAAAAGGAAAATTTTTCACAAAGAGGGCAATCAGCCACTGGAATAATCTCCCCAGGGAAGTAGTGGACTCTCGAACACTGCACAATTTTAAGATTTACCTGGACGGGGTTCTAAGTGTTATTGTCGGGATTGCACTTTTGCCAACAAAGTTTGCACCAGATGATCCTTGAGGTCCCTTCCAAACTGGTATTCTGTGATCCATGGTCCTGTGGTTCTTCTGTAAGCTGTCAAGTATTTGGAGTTTGAGCCTGGGCAGAGTTTGGTTCAAATGTCAAACCCATTATTTCTGAATCTTCTATGTCAGATATTGTCCATAACAATAACCACAAAATATCTTTTAATTAAAGGACTGGAGGACTCAAAAAGACTCTCCAACTCTTTTAAGGAACATAGAAAAATAAATGATAGTTTAACTTTTGTATTCAAACAAATCCCCAGCCTCTATCAAGACAAATAGATTTTATAATTCTGCTGCAATAATTACCACTCTTCTTTTTCATTGCTTCCTTTGGATTGACAATTCAATACCAAAACATGGTGTGGTTTTGTGCTTGCAAAACCAAAACATAATGCCTGAGGTTTTGCAAAAGCAAAGTACTTCCTGGCTCATTCTATCTCATTTGAATTTGATGAAACACAGTAATTTTAGGTGCATCAAAAGAAAAACTCCCAGTGTAAAGTTGCAAAAATTATTAACTGTATTGGAAGATCTTCCTGGGGTCCTTCTAACCTGCATAATTCTATTAATCTAGAGAGGAACTAAATTTACTCAGTATCATAAAGTCAGAATATCAATAATATTGGAAGAAAAGAGAGGCATGGTCTCATTCTGTGTAGCAGCTTTCCATCACTTTTGAACTGGTTAGGTATAAGAAAAAACTAAGGATAACAGAAGAAGGAAATAAAAAAGATGAGTAGATTGCCAAATCACCACAGAGATTTATCACACTACTCATATACTGGCAGTATATTGCCCTTTACACATTTAGTCTTTTAAATATATTCTATAGACATGAAGACTTTTAATAACATGCTTACATTAGTAGTTCACTATCACCTGTTCTCATGGTTTTTTGTACACTGACAACACTTCTACAGTTTTTTTACACTAAGCACACAGTCAAGCAGAAGTTTATACCATTATGACAGCTATGAGCTGAGCCCTTTACCAATACAAATGATAACATAAAGCTTTTATAATCAGTAGTCAGTCTTCTGTTTACTTCTAATGTGACCAAGAAAATGAACCTACTGAATACTTTTCAAAATTATTTATTCTTACTAAATATTCTGAATTTTTATTCAGATATTTCATTTTATTTATAAATAATTTTATTTATTATGAATGCTTTCTTTCTATAGTATAGAGAAACCTGGAATATGTTGGGTAGCACCTTCATATTAGTATAAACCATAAATAAATATTCCCTATTGATTCAAAGTATCACTGACATTCAAAACAAGTAGAAGCAAACAAAGCAGGATTGGAGTTTTTATATCCTACATCACTTTAACATACCCAAATTATATCTAAAATAATCAGAAAAAAAATACTTCATTTACTACTTGGATTTCTTGATCATTTGCATCTGTCTGGCTACTTAGATGTGATTTTAAAGAATTCCATGAAAGAATCTATCATTCATCTCCCAAAGCAAAAATGTCCTGACAGTGACATTATTCCATTACTGCTGTCTTGTTCCAAGGTAGTTTGCTTTTGTTTAGCGAAAACATGAACGTAATAGTGTCATTAGTGGATAAGGTAAACTACCTGTCAATTAATTACATTTTCCGTAAGGTCTGAAAGGCCTGAGAAGTACAAAAGCTTTGCACTCTTAAGGGCCAACAACTACATGGGATTAGCCTTTGTAGGATGTGCAGTCGTAGCTGGAGGGAGAAAACCTCCAGTATGATGTAAGATGAGTGGGTTTGGATTGAAAAGCTGATCCAAGAATCAAGTTTCACTTCTAAAATCCTAGTTTTGAAAAGGTATTAAACATCTACTTAGTGCTGAGCAAATTGATTTTTTCCCATTAGTTCAATGTATAGCCTTATATACAGATTATCTGAATTTATAACAATATCCTTGGAACTGACTGTTGAAGTGTATCACACTTGCTAGGAAGAGAAAACAATAAAGCAAGTCTTTTCATTGGATGGGTTGTTCTTTAGTGCTAGAATTTAAAGAGTCTAGTTTTGGATAAGATTTGTTGGTACAGTTAGGCTGGGATAAGAAGATCCTTTGCAAATGGAAAAGTGACACTTAGTATTTTTGTGTGCACAGTTCTATTAAGAAAATATGTTGGTTACAGCTGTATTTAAGGATGATAATTAAACACATAAAATCACTACTAATAACTTCATATTGTTTTTTTCACTGGTGTTCCCTCAGTGCTGTTCTATCCTCTTTCATCTAGTATATAATAGAGTGTCATGTAATTGTAAAAATAAAAACTAAAAAAGGTACATAAAAACCAGTTTGCAATTATCTGGGTAGGAAAGACATTGGCAGCCACTGTGAATTGAACTCTATGGATTTTTTAACAGAAGTGAGCCAGAAATTCCAAAGACTACTTGCTATATTTTTTGGAATTAAAAATAACTTCTCTGAAATTTATATACATGGGGTTTACCTAGTTGTAAAAATCTTTATTTTATTGCCAATACAATTGACCATTTAGTGCCTTCCCAGTGAATAAAAGTGCCTTGTTTTGTTTTCAGACACAATCTCTTTGGTTCAGGTATAACACTAGGCCAGATTATCTTCTCGGGTTTGTTGGTAAGATTGATTAAATACTCTGTCTCATTAATGTCATCAATTTGCTGCATATAAAGATATGTTGATAAGTAGTTTCAGGGAGAAATCCTAATTGATTGAATTAAAACTTGTAGTTTAAGAATGTAGTCACTCTGGTGGGCTTCAAAAGTACCCAAGTGCATCAATGGTTTTACACCATCTCTAGAATTCACACTCTTACTTGAAGTCGCCGCACATTCATTTATATGAAGCATGATAGAAAATCCCCAGAGGGGCTGGGCTAGCTGTTGGTAGCTCTTTAAGGCAATCAGAGATACTCTATTAGTAGAATTCGAAGAGAGCCGTATCTCATATTTTACCTGTACTCTAAAGACAACAGGACGGACAAAAAGATCACTTTTGTTTTAAATTAACACCTTTGTTCCTGCTTTCAGATGTAGTTCGATATTACTGTTTGCTTTGTTCTACTTCAAAGAGCTGTATTTTGGATATGTTTTTGGTTCCCCATTGCTTTCAGGGTTGAAATGTTAGGATGTATTTCCTGTGAATGACAAAACTCTTGGGCTAAGTAAGAGCTGGGTGCAGTATTGAAGCTGCATCTGTGGACAGCATTTCAGGCAATATGAACAATGTCTCACATGCTGAGACACAGAGTGGAAAACATGAGTATGATTATGAATAATTCAGTAAGAATCTGAACATTTGCTAGACTTCTTGCCCAATCAGAGAAATGTTGAACAAAACATCTACCCAAAATAATTTGTGTGGTGTAGTTTCAGGCTTTCTTACAAAAAAACCAACTACTTTTTTAGACTAACTAGGAGAACATTGGTTTGAGGAGAATTAAAAGCCAAATTGGACAATAGAATGAAAAAGTTGCCCATCTCAAAAGTAAGTTAAAACAACTTCCATGCAAGGGAACCTTCATTCTGACTGCAAATAAAAAAATTTCAAGCAAATCTTTCAAAAACAAAATCACCAAAACAAGTGCTTTTTGCTTCACTGTGAATATTACTAGGATGGCAATGCCCTGAATTCCTTCCTGTATGAGTACAAGAAAAAATGGCACAAGGACATGATTGTTCTGGCTTCCCCTGAAATTTCTATTAGCAGTGTGGTTGTAAAACTTTATTTATAAAATCCAGACTTCATTTTTACCTCCACTAGGAGGTTCAATTAGAAGGTTGGAATAAGCTTCATTTCAAATTACATCCTCTGCTATTATTTGTAATTATCGTACTGTGGAAAGTAATAGAAACTTTGCTATAGGGCAAATCTTTTTTTTCAGTGAGCAGAGTATTGTCTTTGATACCAAAAGTCATTTTTTTTACACTATGCAAGTTCTTCATCATTTTCTATGAGAAAATATCACAGAATCATTTTAAAAGTCTCGTCCAGTCTCTACATAGTGCTACTGCCCAGCTGAAATTCAATTTTCAAGAGGGGTTTGGAGAAAACTGGAGACGGATACTTCCTTCATGCACTTCACTGTGTCTTTTCTTCTGTCTCTTAAAAAAAAAAAAAAAAAAGAGCTAAATTTTAAGCTGTTTAATTTGTCCTCTCGTGTTAATCCAAATCAGGTCTGCATCAATTTAGCTAGTGTTAAAAAGCAGAAGGGAAATACTTGTACAGTGAAGTACAAGTCCTGTTTGAATGATCTTTGCTGGTGGGTATCACTGTGTGCTGCTATGTTAAAACAAGTTTCCTCCTTTGACCTCTTCATATGCCATTTATATTGTCTTGTCATCCATAATAGGATTGCCTTGCCTTTGAAATTGTCTCTGTATGAATGGAGATTTTGGTCTAGATCCACCTGTATCCTTTGACTAATTTTGATGATTTCACATGCATAAAATGGTCACAGACAAGTCTTAACTGCTTGGTTAAATGAGTAGCTTTATGGCAGGTTTGCTTTACTAAGGTAGTTCAAACTGTGTAAAACAGTGAATTTAGTCCAGTGAGTCCTAAATAAACTCAGAACATACAGTTATATACAGCTAACATAGTCAAAATGCAGGATACACTGCACTAAACCTTACAAAGTAAACTGAATAATAACTCACGCAATACTGTGCAATTCAGTCCTCATTTCTTGGCAGCAGCAATTCCGATGGTCTCTTTACTGGAAATAGATGTTGCGTCAAGGCAAATTGGACTCCTGGTGAGTAAGAATTAAGTCAGTGCTAGGCAGTTAAGTAAAATGAAATTTTTCCAGTCTGATACTTTTCACTGATTCAGAAAATGGTTTTCAGGCATAACCTGGATATGACATGCTCCAGGAAGTATTCATTACCAAACGAAACTCCAAGCATAAGGCATATTTTTCTCTCTGAGGAACAATAATGATCTTTTATAATTTACTGCCGTTCATGCAGATAGGTGGCAGAGTACTTAATAGGCAAGCTAGGTTATTCACTAACAGAAAGAGGAATTTTGTGAAATATATCTCTAGGCGTGAAATAACTAATCCTGAAGAATGAGATTTTCTTCTTTACACATACAGTGTATAAGATTCTCTCTCTTCCCAGATTCCTCCATCATGCTGTCTCAGGGAATGTGCAGTGTCTATGTGTCACTCATACAGAAGTTGAGTCTTTTAAGTCACCAATACCCATCATTAGCTTGTTCTGCATGAAAGAAACATCACAAATCACAGAAAACTATTCACTTTTATAAATTTTGATTGAAAAAGGACAAAGAAGCAGGAAAATCTGGTATCCTAATTCCTCTGTCCACAACTTCATTTATGATGTTTCTCCATTACTGGTACGATTTGTGATTTACCACAACAGGTCTTTTGATACTAAGCTGAAGTTGTGCTTCCAAGCTGTCTATCATCTGAATATGTTTAAAGGGAAATATCTCTTGGAGAAGTTGGGGTATTTGCCATTTCTACACTTTGTACAAAGTACCTTGCTCAGATTTAGTCCCTGGAAGCTGCTTTGAGTATTATGGTTTAAGACAGTGTTGTACACACAGAAATAATTTTAAAGTGTGCATTTTAGGCCACAAACTATCACAGCCAGACATCACAGAGAATCTACAGCTGGAAAGAAGCTGAATCCCTAAGGAAACAGCCTAAAGTGTGGAGTTATTCAAGCAACGCATGCGGTGTCCCAGGATTGACATTGGCCCTGTGTCTATATAAGAAGATTGTTAAGCTTGATCCAGACCCAGTTTAAGCCCAAAAAAGAACCTAATGTTTCCAACTGTGAACTGGGCCAGAAGGGGCAGAGGAGGATGTGCTGAAGGGTCATTTAAAGATCATACCTATTATCATGATGTGCTGCAACAGAAAGAAATGAACAAACATCATCTCTAATTACAGGACAGCATCAGGTAGCTGTCAACTCTTCTTTCATGAATAGGACCATTGCTTGACTATAGATTCATATGTCTGGATAAATCTAAGCTGACAGCAAAAGAGAGGAAGATGTTTTAAAGGTATATATTTCTAGCTCTTGTGCAAGTAGAATTACAATGTTTTGGACAATAAATGATGACAGATGAAAATGTAATTTGCTCATTTCTCACAAAGTCATATATATATATACATATATCTATCTTCATCTCAGTATATATGTATATATTACTTACATATCCATACATAAAACAATTGCAGACACTAGCCCTTGTTGTCATGTCACTTTTTGCTCTGAGTGGTTAAGGAGCTAAATATCTATTCTCCATGCAGTTTGTTCAAAGTTACGCAGAAATTGCAATGCCTACAGCTGGAGCTCATCTGTTAATGCCCCTCAGCTAACGTGGTGGTGGGAGCTTGTCTTTGTTCTGTTCCAGTGCAGCAGAAAACAAGTTCATTTAAACCACAGGTGGCTGACAATTGCCTATAGCCCAAAAGGCAGAGCAAGAAAAGTACTAGCAGTGGTTTTGGAGGAAAGGCTGTGGCACATACCCACATATGATTGAATTTTCCATGTTTTCTTTGGCACTGGAAAAAAGGAGTGCTTTGTTCCTGACTACACCTTACTTTGGCCACGTCTGTGGGGAGTTCAGTGGACCCTGTACTACAAAATATGTTTAGATCTGTGTGGTTGCATCACAGGACCTGCAATAAACAGAAGAAACAATAAAAACAAATAACATAGGCAAACATAACTATTTCTAAACAAAGTGCCAGTCCCCTTTCCTTGAGTTCATTTGCTCCTGTGCAGGGAGAGGAAGTACAAAATTCATGATCAGGCTTTGACAATTCAAATCTTGGTGGATCTGAGCCAGTTCATGCCAGCAGGTAATTTGTCCCTGGAGAAAGAAGGTGCCAAGTTTAGATGTGGCAGAGATTATGTGGCTTTCACAGCCTTAGGCTTTTATATGTTTTTATTATAGAATTGTAGAATCACAGAATATGCTGAGTTGCAAGGGGCTCATCAGGAACATTGAGTCCAGCTCCTGGCCCTGCACAGGACACTCCAAGAATCACACCATGTGCCTGAGAGCATTGTCCAAATGCTTTTGAGAGCTCACACAGGCTTGGTGCTGCGACTACTATTTTCTAAATTTTCCTAATAGCAATTGAGAAAATTACACTAGCCATTTATTTTGTCATCATCGCCTTCAATTATACAACTAAAATTTTCTGTCATATTATTGGGTACTTTCTGTGCCTATTTTTGGATTCTGCAACTATTTTCTGGATTTCACCCAAAACATACCATTTTGTTTTGAAATGCAAGTGTTTTTTAAAGAAATTAAACAGAATTAGAACAGAATTCTTTAAGGGTATAATTTTGTCACATTTCGTTTTTTTCATCTTAAAAAATATTTTAAAAAATATTAGAAAGTACCTATAGGAAAATTACATCTACGGTTAGCAACATATGGAAGCTTAGAGGGCTAGAAAGATTACAGACAGTAAAAGAAGTAAAAAAAACCCCAAGATTTATAAAGTGCAGAATTGCAGAGGCAACAAAGAGCACAAAAGTGCATAACAGTCATTTTGATAGACTTGATATTAAAATCTTGTATGTGGTTGCTATTTATGAAAAAATATACTGAGCCAATAAAAGCAACTGTATGTCAGTCACATAGGTAAATTGCCAGAGAAATTCAGAGCTCTTCAGAAAAAATGTTGTGCTACAAAATATTTTATGAGAAATGTGAAGCCTATCCTGTTGATGGTTCTTTTTATAGTGCAGAAAAATAGTACTAAATAAAAGCAGACTTCAGGAGAGATCTTTTTGACATTGCAATTTAACAATGGAGAGAAAAATATGACTTTGAAAAGCTTTGAAAGACTCCACCTTCCAAAAATTCCTGTAGGTAATAAGCCATTTATGTCTTTATTCTCCTTCATGCTATAGGAATAAGCTGGAAAAAAGTATAATACTTCATTACATACTTCAGAGGGCTAAGAAAGTAAATTTCTTCAATTACTGGCATCCATCAGTTGGAAAAGAGACTATCAAAATTATCTCTTGCCGTAAGAGTTATTCCCACTGTTTTCTAAACTCAATATACCTTTTTCAATTATTTCAGGCCTTTCTCTCCTTAAAGCTAAAATATGACAAAATTTGTTCTAGATGAGACTGATAGAAAGGGCTCTGTTGCTTACATTGTCCCTCTCTTAGTCCAATTTGTTAAAAAATAATGCACTTTTTTTCAGTAGGCCATCCTGGAAGTCACCTTTATTTTTCCTGGCTTTACCATTCCCTACATTTCTTCCTCCCATTAAGGATATCTATATCTATCTATATCTATATCATCTACATCTCTATCTAATCTATAGATTTTTGGATTATAGGCTTCTTCTTCTCATTCCAGAATTACATCTTTACAAATTGTATCCCACGTAATTATCTTCTGCCAGTGTTTCTGCTCTGTTTGTATGCCTTTGTATCACTCTTCTGCAAATGCTAGTTAGGGAAAATTGTTGTCATCTGCATGCTGATTTCTTCTTTTGGGGATCATTAATGAAGGAGATAAACAGGAACAGATGTGTCATCATTAGACACCTCTCCGATTCAGTGCGTTGCTATTAGTTGTTAGTCAATGTTTATAATCACTTAGCCAGGTTTCAAAACATGTTAATGTGTTTGCAGCCAAGCCAAATTAAACTGTATGGATATTTCTAGTAGGTTTGCATGAGACAAAGTATTAAATGTTAAGGAAAACGTAGCAAACTCACAAACAGCCCTTCTTCTGAGTCATGCAAGTCTCTGGAAGGTGTATAAGCAGCAATTCAAGAACCCTTTTGTTCTTCAGGTGGTCTTTGGACAAAAGGAAATCTCAGTATTGTGCTTATTAACTTTTAAATTCTTTTTACTATCAGACATCTAAAGGAGAAACATTTTGGAAGATCATTTCTCTTTTTCAGAGTTTTTCAAGAGAATTAAAATGACACAAGTGTGGAGGTCAGCAGAAAAAAAAAGGACTAGAGACGAATAGGCATTTTTAAATATACAGCTCTGAGATTCAGTCTACTCATTACTAAAAATAAGCAAAAAATTCCAACAGTGTTGATACTGGTCACAAGCAAGCAGAAAAAATTACATGATAATCTGTGGCAACTGGAAATATGCCAAAGCACAGTGGCTGACTGCTGCTTACTTTTCTCTGGATGAAAGTGTGAGGAAAAGAAATGTTTTCTGTAATTGGAAGTGAGAGAAGTTCAGCTAGGTCATTTGAATAATAGGGAGGGGAAAAAAAAGAGACAAAATAAAGAAAAAATGAGGCTACCAGCTGGGTGTGGTTTTTGGGGTTGAATCAGAAAACTGTCAGATGCCTATTTCTTCTAGGAAAGGAAATAGCAGAAAATTTATTTCTCCTTTCACCAGATGGAAGAGAGAATGAAGAACGACTCAGGAAATGAGAAGCTGAAAAATTCTGAGTAGTCTAGGATGCAGAACAGAAAAACAGAAAAGTATATTTTCAGAAATGATTACAACAAAGTCCTACAGCATGATTCCCCCAAGTATCATAGGTCAGCATTTCTCCACTGCTTTCCCCACTATGCTGCTTGTCTGAGACCATGTTTATCAATTAGTTTAATTTGAATAATTCTTACACTCTGATTAGGCAATTGTGAGGTACAGTTCAGCTGAGATATGTAGCTTATATGGGTATATAGATATATGTACACATACACGCATATATATATATTTGGTAGAATAAAATAATTACAGATAAAAAGAATTAGTAGACAGAAGCTTTTAATATATTGACTTTAAAGAAATAGTTTAAACTGTCATGTTGTGATTTTCCAAGTGTAAAAATAGAGGTCTCCATTCATCCCAGTGTGTATACATGGAATAAAAGAAGGACTTGACCTAGGACATTAATCCTCATAATTTCAACATTATAGACCACATAGAAAGCAGTAAGAAAAAAATAGCAGGAAACATTTGTAAAGCTTCATTAACAAACTGAGACCCATTGTGTTCCCCAGACAGTGATCTGATAGTGAAAACATTTCTGTGGGATTTTACAACAAAATGAAAATTGGCAGAGATATTAATCTGAATCCATTTTAGGCAATTTGCCTCTTCTGGTAGGTTCATAAAAGTTAGATAACAACCAGAAACTTGCTACTTGTGATAAACAAAAGAGAGATGGCTAACCTGAGGCTGTAAGAGTGACTTCCCTTTTCAGAATCTACCTCTCATGTTAGGATGACTTCAGGCACAGGTTGTATAATTCCAGCTGCTGCATTCTACTCCATCCATGCCTGTTGGTTAACAGAAGTTAGATAGTTTATTTAAATGTAGCCTTTGAAGTAATACCATAGATTAATATGCAAAACAGAAGCAGTTAGAGAACCAATTTTATCTGGCAATTTTTCTGCCCACACCTTTGTAGTTTGAACATTTGGGAAAAGTTTTCACTCTTTGATGAGAGGAAAATGATGCATTTGTTTTGGGATGACAGCTCAAGGCTCAGTTATTACATATAAATCTCATCTCAGCAATATTTTGGCTTCTGATATTTTAAGCGAAATGGTCTTGGCTTGAAGTGAATGTTGACCTTATAAGGGATCAAGTCAGTCTTCCTGTTGTTACTTGCAATGAGCACATATTTTCTCTATCTCTTCATACTCAGGATTTATCTGACTACCACTGTAATGAAAGGGGGTTGTTGGAGGTCAAGGTTGTGATTTTAAGCCTACAAAAAATAAAATTTACTTGGAGACCCTTGGCCATGTTATTAATTTTTCTTTCTGGTGTCTAAGAAAGAGTAATCTTATGGGGATTGGTTATCTGAGAGGTGATAAACTTGCTGGCAATATTCAAACTCTATCATTTCCTTGGTTAGTGAGAGTTATAGATACTCACAAATACAGTTTTCCTCTGCTTGCTACATAAATTAAGAGAAGTTATGTTGAAATAAGAGATGGGAAAATGTATATAGGAGCGGTCTGACCTTTAATGCAAGCCCTATGGGTCATTTGGACTCTTGAGGGGGAGATGGAGGGAAGGCTGCAGCCCTGGTGGAAATTCCTCATTGTGAAATGTTGTAATACACCACAGTACATGTAAAACTACTGGGGCTAAAGTGAATCATAACTTTCTAAACCTGAATGTTCCAGAGAGCAGTGCTAACAGTACGGTGTGTGCCAATAACAAGGGATTGGAAAAAAACCCTCATTTCTTCTTCAGGGGGGTAGAATATTTTCCACAGTCTCCTAGATGGCCCTAGTTTAGCTTAGAAGTGTAGTAAAAAGAAGTAGCATCTTTCAGTTCTAATAAAAAGCAGCTGCTTTTTTTCTCCTGCCATTAAATAGTGATACTGACTAGCAGAGGCTGCAGAATATAGACTAGTAGACATAATTTGTACTTCTGATTAATGAGACATATTCTTTGTATCTTCGTGATGGTCATAAATATACTTTGGAGAACACAGGTTGCTTCCGTTATTCGTGGAGCAGGATTCCAGAACAGAAACCTATTAAAGCATGCCACAGCTTCATGTAGTACAAAATTCCCATTTCCTCTCCATGGAAACCAAGAAAGAGTATCTTGAATTGCTGAATACCACACTTGTACAAAATTTTCCCTGATTCTTTTATCTAAATGTACCTATATGGAATTGATGGATAACTGAATTCAGAAGTACTGTTCTCATTACAAGCATTTCTCACTAGAGAAGCTGTGAAGGAAATCCATATGCAAGACAGAAAACACCAGAAATTACCACAACACTTTTTTCCCAGTGACTGGGAGCTGGCTCAGGGTGCAATAATCCTCCTGAAGTCCGTAAATCCCAGGTCATTTGTTAAAGAATTGTGTCTTCTAGCCTTGCTTGGGAAGGGGGAAAAGTCCTGTGTGGTTAAGCAATCTGAGTGACAGTACAGAAAGCCAGCTAGCACTTAACTCTAATAAAGAAAGTCAGTCAGTGATGCAAAAGAATCTTTTAATTTTCTGTGGAAAGACTTTTCATGACCTTTAGACCATTTTTAAAACAAAATTTTTACTGAACATGTCATCATCATTAATGACAAGCAATTTAAAACCTTTGCTTAAAACAAAATTTTGCTAGGAAACATTAGAAAAAACAATAAAATATAATGTAAAAATTATTTTAAAAACATAACATTTCAAAAGCACCTTTAATATGATTCCAGCAGCTTTCTGTGCTTGCATTTAGAACCAGCAGTTTCTAGTAAGCAGTCTATTTTGGGGGAGAGAAAGCCCTCTCATGAAGTTTGTGGGCAGAGGCAGTTATTTGCCTCTGTCACAACCCAGAAATGAAGTGCATGGTGGAGCCCTGCCATCTCTCTCAAGCTGCATGAATGTGCAAACACTAACGTGGCTTTGGCACCTGTACAGGATGTGTCCCTTCTTGCTCTCTCTTTCAAAATATAGGCATCTGCAAAAATTCATGGCCTGTTCGTTTTTGAGAGGTATAGGGCAATTAGTGAAGAGTACACAGAATAGTGCCATTAGATGAGAGAATAAAGAACAAAACTGGACTACATGAAGAAAGTTGAAACATTTTGTAGCTACTCTCCCCCAGTTATCTCAATGGGCAGAAGAATGTGTTTTTTTGTTTGTTTTCTGCATGTTTGTTTGGAGTTTTTTTCTTATCTTTCTGTGGATGTTTGCCAGCATGCCATTTTTCTGCTGACATCTGCTTCGGTCAAGAGTCTCTTTCCCGTCTCTTCAAGATTTAAAATGTCTTTTTATCCTCTATGCTGAGTAATCCACTCAATTATCTAGCAAGTCAGACTGGGTTGTTTGCTCTCTTCCATCTTTTGCATTTCTAACTCCTTTGAAGTTATTTACAGCAGGTGTTTTACCTTTGCCATTTTCCTTATTTTTTCTGCTTAATTTCTTTAAAGGGTTCTCTTCACTTCATCCTATCTGAAGAAGTCAATCTTAATCAAACTATGTGGTGAACTGCAGTCTGCTTCATCACGAAATCTCTTTAAGCAGCACCCTTTTCTCTTGTTCTTCAGTCCCCAGTGGCTGTGTCTTTGCAGGCTTCGTAAGGGTTTTGTTACAGAGCCAATCAGGCCTACATCACATAATAACATTACTCATGGTTATCTCTTGTGCCTCATATGTAACATGTGAAGTGCTATGGAATTTGGTGTGAAAATTTCACAGGTAAACTATGCCTACACCACAGAGGGGCTGAGCATATTATAAAAACAACCACACCATCATGAGTTTTCCACAGGAAAGTTTGTTTTACTCCTGTTTTACTCCTGAGGCCCATTTTCCTCTGGATTTTCTGATACCTGTCACAAGATTGACTTAACTTTGCTTTTTTTCCTAACATACCTCCCCTTAAGCCTTCAGCTTTCCTGGTTCTTAACTTTCCTGCTGACAGCCATCACTCCTGCTACTTGTCAGGTTTATGCTTATTACCTGCCTGTCAACGTGGGAAAGTTCTTGAGTCTTAGCAAGTTATGAAGTTTTCCATCACATATCAATCTAGGAACTTATGTTTGCTGGACAATGTCAATGGAAAGAGTGCTGAGCTAAAGACAGGGGTCTGCGAATAGCTTAAAATTAAGAGCTGTTTTTAAAAAATATCCTTTTTCAACCACTTCCCCCCATGGGGAAAAAGAAATCCACAATTCACTGTTTGCTTTGTTTTGCGAAGTAGAAATAATGTGTATATATATTTTGGTATCTTCCAACACACAATTCAGAGTTTGTTTGAAGGACGGGAACTGGCAAGCTATGGATTGAGACTCTTGTATTGTATCACTGGCACTGGCAAGGGGAAGAGCTCATGTTACATCACGCAAATACACTGCAAGTGTGTGCTTCTTGCTAGTCTGACATTCCCTGGGAGGACAATCAGGGAAAAAATGCACATTGAAAAGAAGGAAGCATAGGGGTGATGCCAAATGAATAGGAGACAAGCTAGGAGAGTGTTGTGAATACCGATTATTTCACTGATACTTGCTGGATTTGCTCCCTCAATTTTTCCAAAGCCATTAAAAGAGTGCGTTCAACATGTGTATCTCCAGACAATCAGTTCAGCAGGCTTAGATCTTCATTTGTTTATCTTGTGGAAACTGCAATATCAGTTGTTGACGAATCTGCGCTCTTTCATCTGCTTCTAAAAATTAAGAACAGTTACAATAGGATTTTTGGACACTGATGTTAGCTCTCGTGACTAACTTCTGGCATGTGAAACACTACAAAACTTGGTGTGAAATTTTCACAGCTAAACTGTGCTTATACCACTGTATGAGTTCAACTTCCAGCAGAGCCTTACAGCTTCAATTTGATTTCTCTTTGGTGGATCTTCTAACAGACTTCATATTGTCTCAGTCTAGATTCTAGTGAACCTGTATCTGCATCATTCACTGCCATTAATGCTAGTACTGTCTATAAGGAGTGAAATTAAATTACTAACCTCTTATGCCACTATTTACTTTGACCTGTATGTTACATTATGCTCATTTTAGCTCCTGTGTTACATAGGCAATCCTTCAGGCAGAAGACTTGGGGCTGGATGAGATGTGGGATTTAGCCATGTGTTTTAAAATGAGTTCTCATTGTCTGTGTGAAGGAAAAAAAAGATCCTTCTTCAATGATGCTTATGTATTTCTGAAAAATAAATGGAGAGTTTTTATCTATGGAGTGGGCCCTCAAGAGGTGGTAAACACAGATGGATGTGGATTACAACAACATTTTGAGTTACCCAGGACAATCCTACAGCATCCTGTGTTTTAGGAAAGAACAAAAATGTCTCACAGGAGAGAAGCATAGTGTGTATCTTGCTAGAACTGCCTATATTTATATGATATATCATACATGGATGCAGGCATGTGTGTAAAGGCAAAGAAAATGAATGCAGTTGTTCTGGTTAATTATTTATGGATCAAATAAAAACTAGACTAATATTTTTTTTTTAATAATTTATATGTTCTTTTTAAAGACAAAGTGTAGAAATACTTCACAAAAAAGTAGCTGTCGTGCAGTTTCTGTTCGGTTGCAAATATTGCTGTCGTTTCTCAGGTGTATGTACCGCCTTTCTGTAAATTAGATTTCACATTTTGAAAGGCATCTATTTATATTTCAGATTAATGAAATAAAGAACTAATAGAATCAAGGCTTGGGGATTTCTAAATTATATTTTGGGCACATTTTGCTTTGTAGTTATTTTCATTTAATGGTTATTTTTCATCTGGTTAAAACTGTAACTTTTGACCAATCTCAAATATTTGATAGGAGAAGTTAGCAAAGAAAAAGAATCCCCAAAACTATTTTAAGAAGGGTATTATCAAGTTGAAAGGAAAAATGCTTCATGATGCTTATAAGGAATAATCTGATGTTTAAGTTACCAATATTGCTCAAAGCAGAGAAAGAAGTGATGTAAAAATGTCCAGAACAATCCAGAGATATATGTCTTTTTAGAGGAAGAACATGAGGAACACCAAAACTGATTAATATGCCTTTATTAGCTCATTGCTTAGGTCCAAGGTGGGGTCTCAAGCACAAGGGTGGGAGTGCCCACACATTATATCAATACCTGTTATCAATCACTGCTGTGCAACTTTGGCCAACCGGGACTCTGCTGAACAGGGATAAAGGACTTTTATGCAAAGGGACCTTTCCTTCTGTGCCTTCTCAATGCACCTGCGGGCTTCAAACCTGCAGTGGGGCTTTTACACCTGCACCACCTGGCTAGCTGGCATCACAAATTCCAAATCCGATAACTATTTTACTGTCTTCAGTTTAAAGCTATTGAATGTATTGTCTTTCTCAAGAAATCTGAATGTCTCCACGGTATCAATATTTTTCACATACAGATATTAAAGTGGACTCCAAAATTTCTCTTTTTTCTGATTTTAACATCTAACCTGCAGTTAAAACTGTGTTTCTAATCAGCTTTTAATGGAGTGAATTTGTTTTTTTCTGGAATATCACTAGTGGGTAAGTATGACACTTGCATTTATTAGCTGAGCATATTGAGTTTAGAAAATGTGCACAATATTTGCCAGATTAAGCCTAGTAAGCACAAAAAAGTTAATTCTGAGCTGGTTCTGAGTCAAAAACATATGCTTTAACATTATTTACAGAGACATTTGCAATTCCTTTCACAAAAAATAACGAAATCTTTTGAGAAAAAGATGAACAAATAGTTGGAGTCTTATCTCTTAACATTTATCCTCTAACAAGCATGTCAGAATAGGTTACTTTCCTTCCAAATCCTTGCCTAAATCCTTCTGCAAATGGGTTAGAGCAATAGGTCACTTTTTTGTCTTAGTATTATATTTTGTTTATTAAATATTTTCTGTTTCAAAAATTTTGCCTAATTTTCTTTGGTGCAGGCAATTTCTATAAGGTATGTTTATTGCCTTCCTTATCTAAGACAGATTTAAATAACCTTGTTAAAATTCTGGGTTTGAAACCCATTAATAATTTTTCATTTTTAGGAGATAGTCTCTTAATCATTTTCCTCTTTTAAAAAGAAAACTGACCTAAATTTTTAAATCATTTGGAACAAAAAAAAAAAAAAAAAAACAAACCAAAAAACCAAAAAACTGAATTTTTTTCTTTCCTTTTCTCCTGTTTAATGTTATCTGTTTTGATTTTCTTTTTGGCTCCATGCTTTATCCCTGTCATTCTACAGGGAAAATAAAAATTGTGGAAACTTTGATTAAAATAAACTTATAGAATTTCCCTTTTCCCTAGACCTTTTCTGTGGAATTTATATGGGGAAGGATGATCCAGTCTTTTCACCGGCTGCCTTTGTTGGGTGTGGGGAGGGAAGGTCACATCTGGAGGAACACAGTGATTTTACATCTCTAAATCTCATACACCATGGAAAGATTTTCACTCTATGAGGTTAAATATGTTTAAAGGGCAAAACTCTCAGCTGCTGGCAGAAATCCCTGCTCTGCAGAGATGTGTGATGAAACAACTAACCATTATCTGCTTTCTATGCATCCAACTATTCACATTTTCTTCATGTGGCTCATAATCATTTTATCATGAATTTCTTGAGTGATAGGTCAAGAAAAGCTGACCAGGTTCTGATTTTTGGCTTTGGGGCTATTCCAGTAGCTTTCATCTTGCAGTTCATATTTTGAAACTAATTTGCAAGTAGCTTTCACAAAGAAGATGTATCACAGGCATTTTTCTTGGCTGTACTGAGATAATATCAAACTGCAAAACAATAAGCCTGGGGTTTATGCTGTCTAGATACATTATGTTTATAATTATTATGACTTATTCATGGCCAATTAGGATTTTAATATGAATACATAACATCTCCCCACACTGGATTTGGAATAGAATGCCAAGTACTGGTCTAGACTTAGAAATTTTACTGGCTCACTTCAGTCTGTTAGTTAAGTGATATATTTTGCTGATGGAGCTATACTGGAAGGAGGCCTAGGAGTTCTACCAGGAAAAGGTCCTTTTGCCAGTATAGTTTTTATCCTTTTTTAAAGCAAAACCAAAACCTATGGGGAAAAAGAATTCTTAATTTTTTTAAGGTTTTGGCTGCTGTATCTACACTAATAGAGTTTGTTTCCACTCCCTGGGGCATCACAGCCCTGTGTGCTGGTGGAGGCAGACAGTAGACTTGTCTGTAATCTTGTCTGACCTTATTCCCATAAATTACAGCACACGTTGTCACACCTGTTTTAAAGGCCATCTGGGGATGATGATTCTCCAATAACCTGGTAATTGTGTATGAAATGGTTTTACTACAAGGAAAAAGAAGTTTACAATTTTCATCAAAGCCCAAAAGAAGTGTCTTAGTTGCAGCTGAGTAGACTGTTCCTTGCTTTTTGCTAAGATGCTACACAGGAGCAGCCAAGCAACTCAGTCTCACTAAACTCCACCTCTCTTTTGCTGCTAAGCCCCGTCAACCCCTCCCACCCACTCACTTCAGTTTTAATTTGATGCAATTAGAGCTGATTTCACCATCTCTTTAAAGTGTCTAGACAATCCCATGCTCATATAAGCACACTCAAACACTTCACACCACTGCCTGTACTGTCTTACCTTTGTTCAAGTTTTGGCAAACAAATGCTACCCCAGAGCTTTGCTGGGTCAGATTTCATCATTTTGTCTGGTTAGGGCCTAAGCCAAGCAATCTGTACCCATGATAGCAATTGTTATCCTTCTTGGGTCAAGTAAGGTATGATTTCCTATTTTCCTTAAGCTAAAAAATGTGTGTTGAATCAAGACTGGTGAGACAGGTGAGCACAGGGTCCGCACAAGGGTCTGTAAGACACTTAGAGCTGTAATCTTACATCAGTATTGGCTTAATTGTCTGATAAAGCCCATACACTTTATTACTTTTTGCATACATCACCAAACTAGCATTTTATGCATAAGGTACCTAGTAAATAAGTGCTCCTTTAAACAAATAAATTGGTATTTCCTACTTTAATTCAATTTCAATTTTGAACGGAATTCAGCCCTTATTTCTTATTCTTGTCAATGTTTGTTTTCTTTGCAGGGAGGGAAGGGGAGATTTGGATAGTTGAATGTAGTGATGCCATTTCTGAAAATAAGAATAGATGACTTTGCTTTTTGAAACACTGCCAACAATAACTGGATCAGAGACGATTCACCCTCTTCTTCTTGAAAGTGATTTATGAGACAGTATTTAATGAGGTCAGATGGCCCTGAAGAAGAGCAAACCCATGGTGAAGCAAAATAAGCAGTAACAATAGAAAAATCTTAGGAAATCATGTAAGACAGAGAAACTAAAAGCCATGGTGGAAGAACGGAGCCTTCAAAATAATACTGTTTTCTAATTCAGCTCTATTATTTCTCATACTTCATAACTTCAGTTTCATTTGCCCAGTATCAATTAGGTACCAAATTTGTAACTGTACCAGCATAATTTTCGTTTCCCATATTTGAGCCCAAAACAGTACATAAATGTGTTGTGCTATTTAGGATTGTAGTAAAAAAATTCTATTTTTTTTAATATAATAAAAAAATAGATATCTTGTTTCTGGTTTGATTTAATATATCTAATTTCTGAGGTTTTCATATTTTAGTTTTCCCAGTTTGTATTTGGAATTTTCATGATGAAATAATGATTTTTGTTCTCCTTTAAAAAATTGTTTGCTGCTTCTAACATCACAAAAAAAGTAAAATCGTACAAGACAAAGGCCAAGACTATATTTTTCTTTCAAATATTTCTAAAATGGAAAGCTTACTCCTCAATCCACCTTTGAACTTTTACTTCTCTTTGAAGACTCTCTCTCAAGCATATACTGCAATAAAAAATTAATAACCTCCACAAATATGTCAATAATGAAAAAACCAAATAAAATTTCTCTATTATGTCATCTGTGAGTTGTGAGTCAGCTCAAATTACATTCTACCAGTTTATGAAGGGAGACAACTTTTTGCCAGTTGCCACTGAGTCAGCTGCTAGATTTCTGAAGCATAAAGCCAAGTTGAAGTAAGATATAGGTAGGAAAATGCTTTCTAAAGCTATTGCGAGAGAAAAAAGTCTTATTTTAGAAAAGATGAGTGTTCATTTCTTTTTGTCTCAGATTACATGCTTTCTTTCATTATATTCTCTAGTGGATCTAATTGTTTTTACTTTTACCATATGGACTAATTAAGAAAAATAACCAACCTTCCCTGAGAAACCCCAAGTCCTTTCCTAGTTTTCAATATATTTTATTATGAAAACTTCCCAGGTCTGAAACTGTTTCCTTCCTCTCATTAGCATATTTCAAGACAGGGAGGAGTTTCAAAGTTACTGTCCTAGTTGTACTTACAATTTGATTCTGCAATCTTGTTTCCTGTTACTTGATTACCTAATGAAATTTTTATTTGTCATCCTACTGATTATAGGATTTGACTTTTTATCAGTTCACTGCTAATTTTCACAGACACCATTTTCTAGGGAGATCTTCTTTGAAACTCCTATATATATTTTTTTCTTCTTTTTTTTAATAAGGTTTACTAAATCAAAGCAAAGAGAATTCTGATCTAAATTGTTTGGGACCTCGTATAGGTTTTTGGTCATTCCTTTTCTATTCATACTAAAGCATGTGTCAGCTTTAGTTACCCTGGTGTTCTACAGATCAGCCCATTGGGATAATCATTCTGGTTTGCTCCCAACATCTGGCTAGCAGCAGAGGCAGATAGATACCATATTAAAGGGATGTCTGTGCTGCTCAGCAAAATAGTGTATAGCTGTAATGGAACTTACTCCTTGATCAGAGGCCATATGGCCATGTCATCCTGGCAGCCTGCCTGACTTACAGGCAGTGGTTGGTGCAGTCCCAGTCTCTGAGATGTGGAGGGGGAAGGCTGTAAAGCATTACAATAACCTGTCCCACACAGAATAGGGCAGAAAAATAGACATGTACCTGATTTGTAGTGACAGAAATGCAGTGAACCTCATGTGATGGGGCTGAGAAAATTCTGCTCTTCATAGGGTTTGCAGAGGAAGCTGCATGAACTGACTCCACAGCCCACGTATAGCAAAGTCAGTGGTGAGAGCCCTAGACTCTGACAGTGATCAGGAATTTGGGCTGCTGCTGTGACCAGGTTAGTAGATGTTCAGCTGTTCTATGTCAGCATATGGTGCACAACATTGCTGATGAAAGGGGCTGAACAGCTTTTAGTGTCCCAAAGCTACATGAGGTCATGCTTAAAGCTATCTCATTATTGATGTCTGCTGTGTAGATCTGATCTCAGTGTTCTCGCAGTCTTCTTGCAAACCTCCAACATTTTCTTCTTCCCACCCTGACAGAGATTTACTAAAAAATGAATGGACGCCAATATAAAATCAGAAGGGAAACTACAGAGCCTATTAAGAGAAATGGGTAAATAGATCACTGAGGGTTCTGATCCTGAAAACACAGTTGCCCCCTTCTCTAATGCTGACTGCAGCAACACTGCTCAGTCACAAAGTGGTCTTGATAGGAAATGCACTATAAATTTTTTTTGCACAGACCAGTTGTCCTATATTGGGGTCGTTCTTTGAACACAGTGGTACTGAGGTGTCCCACAACAATATTGTGGGTGTCAGATGAGCATTGTCACTTTAGTGAGGTCCTGCAAATCAGCCCACCAAAGTCATTGCCCAGAATTACTAACTACAGCTGGACAGAAGACGTGTATATAATGATACTTTAATTTTTACAGCATTTTTTTCTTTCTGCCTTCAGTTAATGTAGTCTGTATATTTTAAGCCTCTTCATTGACCAATGTTTTTCTTGTTCTGTTGATATTTCTCTTCTCTTAATTATTAATGTTGTCTTGTCAATACTAAATTTACTTTGGCTTATAGACCTTTAGTCTCCAATATATCAATTTCCTAGGACTTGTTTCTTCTTTGTTATTATAAGGTTTGGTAAAGTCTGTCTGAGGCAAATAAAAATTTTTCAAAGGCTGACCTACTAAATCAAATGCTACTGATGTCATTATTCTTAATATTTGTGGATAAATCACTTTTAAGTATTTTTTATGTTTATGGACATAGCATACTGAGATAATTTTTTACTTTGGGAGGTTATCCTTCCATTTGTCAGTAAGTGGATGAAACTTAATTTCAGATGGAAATTATTTTAGCTGTAGTGATTACAGATTTACATCAGCTGACTATCTAATAAAACATATGTAAAAGACAGCTTTTTTTCTCATGGAAAAAGAATTTGCTTCTAAAGACTGTTTTTCTCAGTAGATAGACTTGGAAGTGGCAGGCCAATACATCTACATAGTAAAAATCGACCTGAGAAAGCTAAAACAAGTTTTAAAGACTCAAGATTTGCATAAGGGCTGGAGTTTAGACATACCCTTGTTTATAATTGACCTGATACCACAGAGAACATGGTTGTTTGGAATAACCTGCTTCCTTTTTATTGTGCCCCGTGTTGGATTACACACAAAGCAGTTGCAAATATTCTCTATATCCTTTAAAAATTTATTCAAGAGGGAATTCACAACATTGTGGGATGCACATTCTGTAAAAGCCACAGTTGTTAGTCAACACCAGAGGATGTGCTGATCAGTTTGGCCCTGCCCAATCACAACTTCTACAAAGTTCTACAACTTCTGCAGAAGGGAGCAAAGTTTCTGTGGTGCACATAAAAAACATGCTGGGGAAAATAGTCTGAATTATCCCTGTCTCAGCCAAAGGCAAAACCATTAGAGAGACTGGTTTTGCTTAAGAACCTGGGTGAACTTGATGGGTAATGTGAGAGGATTGGGAAGTCCAGTGCCTGCCTCAAGGGGGTTTGATTTTGGATGAAAATAGCCAATTAATTAAGTAAAGTCAACTCGATGGACTTTTTTTGGGAATGGCCCACAGACTAAGGGAATCATATGTGTGTGTGTGTGTGTGTGTGTATTTTTTGTTTTGTTTTGTTTTTCCTGTCAAAAGACAGAAAAGGAGATGAGTTTAACTGGGATATATTGGAAAATGTAGGGCCTGGGCATGACATGAATGGCACTTGCCAACTGGGGCTAAGCCATGACACATGATGTACTTTGATCCTTTTTTTTTTCTTTTTTTCTTTTTTTTTTCTTTTCTTTTTTTTTTTTTTTTTTTTTTTGGAGTGCACATAAAACAAACAGAGAAAGGATTGGCTCTCCAGCCCATATTTCTTTTAGGCAAATCCCATGAGACAAAAGGAGAAATCAACAGGAAATCAGGCCTCATTAGTTCTGCTCTTCATAGAATTGCCTGGGTTTTAATCAACTTTGTTTGGGGAGCAGAAATGGAAATAATATGAGGAGGTCCTCAACCTTCATCTATTTCCAAGAAAATCATATTGGGACATAACCATAGTATTGAAGTTTCGGATTGCATTGTAAATATTTCAGGGAGTTCTGTCAATGTGAAAACAGGATGTTATGAACTTTCCTGATTTCCATATTCCACTGGAACAGCTATAATAGTAATAAAAAGAATAATTCTTCTTAGCTTAAAAACTTTGTAGTGGAGCAAAACACTGAATGTTCATTGTGAAATGCACAGCTGATTGTATTTAAATAATACTATTACATGGTAGGTAAAATTATATAAAATAGTACTGAAATTATTATCAAGGCGTTTTACTTCAATTAAATAGCATTAAAATGAATAACATTTTGCTACAGAAAAGGTTTTCTAGAGCTGGTCTCTAGAGAATAATCACATCAGGATGGAAATTACATTCAAGAAGAAAAACGCATGCATGTGTGTGGCTCTCTAGGTGTGTGTGTGTATGAGTGAGATTAAGAATGAAAATTAACATATTGAGAATTTCTTTCCACTATTTTGTATCAATGTTAGAAACTTGTTTCTTGCCTGCTGTGCAGGAATCATGAGCTTAACTTGCTGTTTTTCTGCTCTTACTTTCCCAAAGAGAAATGCTACAGGTATTTGCAAACAGTAATTTTCTAGAACTGCAATTTAAAAAGGGAAAAAATAACTGTGATGTAGGCTTCAAGCCTTTAAAAGAGAAAACAAGCAACAAGTGTGTTTGGTCAATACCCATTTGCTTTTGCTGGGGCCTACCCACAGTCTTTGAAAAGTCTCAGCACTGTTCTGGATTTTGGGGCTCTCATGGGTGAAAGGGATGTTGTGAGACATTTCAGAAAATGACTGCATGTAGTGGAATGTCTCTTCAAAGAAATCCATATTGCTGAAGCTGTGTAACTTTTCTTCTGTGTAATTGCATCTCAAATCACAGATTGTTTTAGAAGAATATGCCATGTTCCAAATGCGATGGTCATATCCTGGACTCCTGTGTGTCTGTTCCTTGCTATTCACTGTAATTTGAGTTTGAAGTATAAATTCAGACAGATAATTACACACTTTTGCCAATCATTCTCTGTGCTTCATTGAAACAATACATTTTCTATTTGACTAATTTAAAAAAATTAACATCCTTGCTTTTCCTCCAGGTCTAGGGAATTGAAAAGACCCTCAAGGTCAATTGCATCACAACTGATTTTCATAGTTTATGTCTATATTGGAGAGGATTAAATCTGAGTCAGTCACCTAGACGTGAACATTTGCAGGATGATTTAGCTGCTGTATTTTTTACATCATCTGTAAGATGAGATAAATTAAGTTTTTACTCGTCAATCAGCTGAATTCCATTCCCAAGGTGGACACTGGCTGCCTACGTACAGGATTTGGACCATATAGTATCTAGGAGAAGGGTACTTGGTTTCAACTGTAGAACTGCTTAGGGAAGCAACTAGTTTATTCTGAATATCACCTGGAGTTGATGCATCTGAATTTCCTGAGTTCTTCTGGGTACCTGTGTCTGTAATCTTCAGTGGCTGATCCCTTCCTTCCCATCTCTCCTTCCCAAAATGTAAACACCCACATTCTTGTGGCTTACTCCTGTTTTCAGAAAACATGGCTTGTGAGCAGAATCCTACAATCATAAAAACAGTCACAGTCCTTGCCAAAAAAGATGAAGACTGAAGGAAAATTTTGCCCTAACTCAAATCTGGGCCCATGCTTGCATCTCCCATGAGACTGGAGGTTATGTTAGGAGCTCTTGGCAAAGCTGAGCTACTGGGTCAGACAAAAATGTAAGACTAATTAAAGTGCAGAGGGACTCTCCAAGGGAATTGTCAGACACCACTGCAGAGGGCATCTCAGCTGCAGCTGCAGTTATGTAGGCTAAGCAGCAGCACTGAGATCAGCACTGGGAAAACCCCCAACAACTTTACACTTTTTCTGCATAGTGTCTGTGTGGTATTTCATCTTTATTTTGCTGAGTTTACTTTTTTTTTTTTTTCCCTGCTGCAATTGCTGATAACAGGTGAAAATCACTTTTTTTTCTTTTCCTTTTTTCAGTAAGGGAAACACCATCAGTGCTGCTGGGTTTTGAAAATTAAGTGTCAAACCCAAAATATGTGGTGAGCTAGAATACTGGTTTCTCTAGTACCAATAGATTTTTATACAAAGATATGGACACCAGTTGGTAGAGCAATTTACTGTTTCACAAACACTTGGAACAGAGTATTTCATACTTAATGAAAAATGACACCCATGTACTGAAAAGAAAATGATCACTGAAAGCTTTCCAGTGGACATGCAATCAAACAGCAGGTAGCAGAGAACAAGAAATGCTGTCCTTGCAAAGTAAATTCATTTCAGATGAAATTAATGTTTCCTCTGGAATTCAAAACACTTAAAGGTGTAAATGTTTCTTTGCAGGTTTGAAACCTGGTTCTTTCCATTACTGGCATTCACAGCATTGTATTAAAATTATGGGGTTTTTCTCCAGATGGATGGTTGGCCTTTTATCTAAAAGCAGAATATATATATATATTCTTCTGAATTATGGTCCAGAAGAACTTATGCTTCAAACAAGGGATCTATTGCAACTGGAACAGGAAATCCTACTCTATTATCTTCAGTTTCCTGCAGATTTTTGAAATACTAGAAACCTGACCCCAACATGGAACAGACCTTCCTAGGCTCTGCATGGGGAATGAAGCTGGAAGTTAGTTCCCATGAGTGTTAAGCTTCCTTCAGTGTTCAGCTGAACAAAGAGCAAAAGAAACTAAACATACAATTATTTTCTAACTAATGTTGCTATTGTTAGCTGTGCACATACTGGCAGAGGAATAACACCTATATCAAAACATGTAAGCTTTGCTTTAAGTTATAGTGACAGTGCATTGGAGAACATGTTAACATGTTGTGTGTCTCAGCATGAACTAGGCATACCTGCAATAGTATATATTCAGCTAATTAGATTGAAGCTTGAAAGGAGACTGTAAAATTAGTTTTTCTATAGCAAACAAAGTGTTATAAACTTACACGTGCAACACTCTGTGCTTCCTACATCACACTCTGAAAATGAAACTTGGACACGGCCAACATATCTGTCAAATAGAAAAGCTCCAACTAGATGAGCATTACTTCTCCTTCCTACTTGGAGTGACACAATGATGAGAGCAGCCAGAGGTGTGACCTGGTTAGAAGGGGAAAATTACCAAACAGAAGACACCTGCTGAACTACCAACAGAGAAAGTTCCTGGCAGCCTAGGAGCCAAGAGCCTGGAAATTAGACCCATGAACCAGAAGCATCCTTGAGTATTGTGGCTGGCATCTTTCAAGTGCATCTGGGTGTCTAGAAACTGATGAAGTCCTGAGATACCATCAATAAGTGAGAAAACAACCAACTGTCATTGCAACTTATCATCCAAAAGATTAAAAATAGTCTGGAAAAAAAGGAAAACATCCTAAGAATGTAAGATTTCATAACCGCCATGGGCAGTTCTAACTGCAAGAAAAGAGAAAAAGCCTGGAAAACTAAAAATTGTTCTGAAGAAACAGAAAGCATTATTCTTTGACTCTTGTAAAAAGCAAAAATGAACTGCACTTACTGGCTAATCAAAATGGTGGTGTTCTACATTCTCTTACATTTCTATCATATATAAATGACTTAATTTTTATTTAAAATGGAGCTTTTCTCATTGAGAACTTCCTATGCTACATGTACTTTCCCAAACTCTCCACATGAACTTCCTGTGAGATCTTTGTCCCTTACCATGGACAGTTCTGGCTGACCCTAGACCTCAGGTCATGGATCATCTTTGAAACGAGGCTTTGTCTGTTACTCTGCTGGAGAACCCCCAGACCCAGTTCTGGGATCATTTCAGTCTGTCCTCCCATTTCTGGGATGATTAGGCCATCCCCTCTGGGATCAACTTGATCTACCCTCTAGGAAAATGTTTGGCCCTTTTTGAAGTCCATCTAATGCACTTGAAACCAATATCATTATGAACTTGCATGTATCTGCATACTCATAATTTATCATAAATATATTTGTGGTTATATTATTAATGTTTGCGTCACTCATGATAAGGTGCCTCTTAGAGTATGACATAAACTTTATTTCACAGTGAAATGTTACTTCATGGTATCACTATTAAAACAAATAATAGAATATTAATTTCAAAATACTCAATTTTATACTACTATTAATAAGTTTAATAGTAGAAATGAAGATGAAATGGTGGTATTTTCCTACTACTTACTCAAGTCCGTTTTCTGATATTTACTATGTTGTTTATGTAAATTAAAGCTAGCAGAGAGAATATTATCTGCATTGCGGGAATGCATTTTTCAATTTTAAGTTTAATTCATAAGTTAATGTTCCTTTGTAAAATGGTTTGTTCCTTGTACCCTTTCTGTTACCCACTTTTGGTTTATCCCTGTCTTCTCCCCAGTGACAGTTCTGTGATTGGTTCTGTGTTTTTCCTAAGTGTTCCCCCCCCAGAGACAGTTAACTGACCATCACTTGGCAAGTAACCTCCTGTTCTTGTCCATCATTCTGGGGGTCTCTCCCCACTTCTGGAAGATTCTGAGAGAGGCGTCAAGTGATTGGGCAGAATCCTGATTGTCACCTTCTAATGTTCAGTGTATGGTTGTTTTATATGTTTGTTTATGACATGAGCCACCTCCCCGTCATACCTTATTGGTCCTTGGTTGAACCCCTGCCCTGTGTTACACCCCCCATTAAAAGGTTCCCCTCAAGGTTCAGTCAGGGTCTCTGGACACACTGACACCCAAGGCGGGGGCTCCACGCGGGAGTTCCAATAAACTCGTGTGACCCAGCAGCCCGGAGTCCCTCTTTTCATCCTCCTGCCTTCACCACGCAGACGCTGCTGAGCAACAAGAACCCACCGGCGTGATATTGGTGCCGAGGCCAGCCGGGCTTGAAAAACAGGCACCATATCACTGCATCATTGGTTAATCCCTCTGAAAAAAATGCCACCATGTAACATACATAATGTTTAATTGCTTCTATTTGTGAGACTACATACTCTAATTTTTTCCTAACTCCTAGCAGACCAGATGAGGAAAAGCATGAGATCAATAGAGGGTTGTTCTTGTGGTTTTTCTATGGGTTGTTTTGTGTGGTTTTTTGTGGCTTTTTTTTTTTTATTATTCAGTATACTGAAACCATTTTATTCCCAAAAGGTGAAAATTTTAAGGCTATTTACGTGTTTTAATTACCAAATTAAGCAGGGCTTAGACAGCTAAGTATTTTCTGCAGTCTGATCATTCCCTTCAACTGTAATGTTAACTTATTTTTTCCACTTTCTATGTTCTCTTTCGTACAAACACTAGCTAGGTATTATCTTGGAGAGACAGGAAATCAAGACCAAGCAAATTATGGCTAAACCATATGAAACAAGTTATTCTGGTCACTTAATAGCAATTTTAATGTAATAGAATGCTTACTCTGTCATTCAGAGCAGATTACAAAACATCATGTGTAATGAATAGTTATAAATTGCCTTTGAATCTAAGAAAAGTTGGAGCATGTAATTGTTTTCCAGTTTGTAATAAAATATTAATTTTGGTTCATTTACAGTTGCTTTGGGACAAAAAATTTCTACAGTCTCAAGGCCACATTCCTCACTTTCCCCACACTTGGCACAAATGTTGCTGACATTTTAGCAATAATGAGTGTTTGGCAACATATCTTCAGGAGCATTAAACAATATCTTACAACCAGAGAAGTTCTCGTGACAGATGTCCAACTGAAAGCTTTGTCCTGGCTGACAACACAAGCATTTATTGTCCAGTTAAATCTAGGCTAATCTACTTAAATCTAAATATTTAAAATGAAAATTTTTGGAGGTCAGTGAGGATTTTAAATGATGAATGCTTCTCTACAGTGCAATGTTTTGCAAGATATCTCTCCCCAGATCTTCATATTATTTCTGTTCCTAGGAGGAAATATTTCTTTTGGAAATGGAGGGCAATCTCCTGAATCTTCATGTTACTTTTGGCTCCTCAGCTGAATTAACAGATAGATATTGCTGTACTACTTACTATGTCATCAATGATACAAATCACATTGTTGTAAAATATTTATAGAATATATACCACATAGGTTAAGAGTGCAATATAACTTTTCCTCAAATAGTGTCCTAGTAACATTGTGCTGGGGAAAAATGCCATAAAGAGGAGTTTCCTGCAGTTCTTACTTACAAAAATAATTAAACCCTTCCACAAACCTCTACTTTCTGAACTGGAATGGATGTTGTTAATTTAAAATATTCTGAAGAGAAGAATATAGGAAAAACCCTCATAGGAATTTGTTTGAAGACATCTGGTGTACCAGGAGCCATGTTGCAGGAACCAAATTCTACATTAAGGACACTGAAAGTCCTGAGATATCATTTTCTGGCCTTTTAGTATTATGTATGAGATCCAGTGGTCTCAGCAGGTCCCAGTAACTAACCACAGGACCTGGAAGGAATTGACGCAGAGAACAGATGCAGATAAGGTATGTAGATATTTACATAGAAACTAATCACCATTTGTAGGAGAAGGGAATACAGGTGACCTAGCCCCTGATAAGTAACAGCTGTGTTAATTACCCAATACAGCCTGACCCTTGATCAGTCCCTGCTATATCCAGTAAAGATAAGTGTGATAAAAGGGAGTGGGTTAGCTGGTGATGGGAGGATCATGAAGGATCTGCATCCTTGAGGAAGAGGGAACAGAAGGCTCATGAAGAAGGAGGATTCTGGGGAGAGAGATTCCCTGCTGTGAGGTCAGTCTGGGTCTGCAGTTAGAGCTGTTGTTGGAGCCTGCAGTCATAGTCTAGCTAGGTAAAAGCCTGCAGTCAGAGTCTGCAAACTGATCCCTGCAGTCATGGTTTAGCAAGAAATAACCAGCAGTCAGAGGCTGCAAGGGAAGCCTACAGCAGGAGCTTGCTGCAGTCAGAGTCAGTGAATAGTTGGAGTCAGGATGGCTGAGCTGTAAAGAGAAATAAACCAGGACCCTTTTCATGCTGTGGTAAACAAGAAGTCTGTGTCTTGGCACATTTCTACCCTCTAACAAGAGGGCTGCTGTAATGACCATTTTTCTTGTCCCAGTGGATATTTAAACATTTTCTGGGAAGTAGAAGATGTAGATCTTTGTAGATCTTCTGTAGTAAGCAAAGTAGGACTTATCCCAGAATACTTCCACTTTATTGAATCATATAGTCCTTGTATATTTTCAAGTGCATACAGTATTATAGATCCAAACACAAAGGCAGAGGGGTACATTCTCTCTATGAGTTTGGGCCCTTTTCACAAAGCACTGTTTGGCTAAATGTGTTCAGGAAACTTAATTTAAATTTATGGATATTTTTGAGGTGCCTAAATCCACATCTTTTAGAGATTAAAATATAATGTAAGTAAGTTCTAGCTCTGTATTTAGCCTGTCACCAGAAATACCTTACTTTTCAATATTTCCCTAAATAGATACAAGGGATATCCAGCAGGGAGGAGAGAAACAAAGAAGGGAATGGTGAGAAACCAGAAAGAAGATTGAAGTTGGTTTTAGATCTTGTTTTTTGTACAAAAGCTGTCCCATGAATAGGAAATTGAAACCAAGTGATTCAATAGCACTCATTTCAGAGTTTGTTCTGTACACTTATCTAAAAACTTTAGCATTGTTGACTCATTCTGGGCAACACCACTTCCACTGTTTTCCAGGATTTCATAATAACTGTAGGTGTTTGTATAGTGGATTTGAGGATAATACACCAGGAGATCGAGGAGTAAGATAAACTTAGAGAAATACACTTTTGAGGCATTTGTAATACACAAAGGGATTAAGTATCTTAGTGTTGGTCTGGATAGCATTTTCTCATAACCTGTTGGAAGCTCTGTTTTGTTGTTGTGCTGGAGTCACAGACTTACTGCATTACTCACTATTTCTGTTTATATCAAAGAACCTTTCTGGATCACACACTCAGACTAGGTGGCACCCAGTGGTTAAAAGAAGCAGGAGTATATATCTTGCCTTACAAGAAAAAGATTATAGAAGCAGGTGCTGGTATTTAAAGTGTATGATGTAGTCTGAGTAGAGCTCCTAGTGATGAGAAATGCCACGTCTGAACCAGAGCTGTTATGCTTGTTTAGCCAAGTTTCACATCTTTGAAGAAACTAAGAAAATCTCAAGTTCAGTTTCTCTTGATCGGGACTCTTTAATAAGCAGAAAATTTCAAATATCAAGGAAAGATGTCTTTCATATACCCACTTTGCTCTTGCATCTCTATATAATACTTCCAGATTTTTCTGTTAAAAATAAAAATTTACTGATTGTTTTATTTAAACTGGCTGTATTTCTGGAAAGAAATAAAGATTATGACCTGGATAAAATATTGGGGTTTATTAATTAAGGAGAAAAAAATAGGCAAAAGACAGAGCATATAATATGAGTACTTGTGCTGTGAGAACTATTGGAAGGTGGCTGAGTATCATATGCTGATGAATAAGGGTAAAGATTTAAATCAATTTCAAGCTTATGCAAAAGGTGCTGTGAAGGCTAATTTACTATCAAGATGTTACAAGCACATCGGTTCTACCAGTGAGTCAGACGCATGGAGAGAAATACACCAACAGCCAAAGGAGCAGAATTATACTCCAATGCAAAGAGATAGAGGAAAACTAGGAAAAGGAGGAGGAGCAGGAGGCAGAAATTATTAGCAGCGCAACAGCTATAGCAGTTCTCAACTTGGACTCCCTTATACAAAGAATGACACAAGCGCTTATGTCTTGAAGAAGGGTACACTGTCATTTCATTTTCACTCATGACATTTAATCTGCCTACAGACATTTTTACATTCAAATCACTTCATTCATCCTGCTACAAATAGTGCTTGTTTGGGAGTTTATTTATTCTACAACATTACCTTGAAAAAATGTTTAAGACATGCTCTTTTAGATAAACCTCTCTTTAAGGGAGGATTACAGACAATTCCTGGTTGTAATGAATTACATGCTTGTGCAAAGGAGAGCTGTTTCTAGGAGCATCCAGGAGACTTCTAAAAAGTTTTGTCCCTCATATGTTCCAAGGTATTGAAAACACTGTGCCACGCTGCTCTACCAAAATTCAAAGTTGTGATATACAGTAGCTAATCCTGATTAAGATCATCCTTGTTTGTTAGCAAGTAGAAGAGAGCAATATCAGCAGTTGAAGAACTGTTTGGCTATGGAAGGGACAAAGCTAATTTTAAAAGCAGGCAGAACACACAGAGAAAGTTTTGCAGAGGAGAGACTGGGTTGTCTAATTGTTTGGATATGAATATGATCTAAGTATCTCATCTTAGCTATTGTCCATGGTGATCTAAAGCTCAGTACAGTTGCCCTTTAGTTTCAACTTTGTATCAAGGGTTCTCAGAAACCTGGGATGCTTTAGGCTACCATCTCACCTCATGACAATATGAACTTGCCCAAGAATCAGGCTGCCTGGATGTTCTCCATGAGTTAATGCACTTTACAATGGGCTTCTCAGAGTACAGAAGACTTTATTAAGGATGGGAAAATCTCAGAATTTCCTGAATACCTTCGGAGTCTAATGAATAGATGGGTGTAGAGCTAATATGTGACAGAATTGCAGACTTATGTTCTGATTTCTTTCGCACACAATAATGCCTTAAGTGAATAAATTGTGTCAAAATAGAGGAGTAAAAACTTATGGACATTGGCCAACATGAAAATAATATTTCTTAATTATGCTATTACTTTCCAAGGGAGACACTTCCACATAGCTTTAAGATGTTAAGAAATAGCTGGAAGGAAGACCAGAGGACAGTCACTTCCCACAATATATATCCCAGCCAAACCAGAGCAATTCTTGTTGTTCATTAACTCACTGTGAGCTATATGTAGTTGAAAACAAGCATTAAGAAACCAGAGGAGAGAGTATGCCAACCCTGAGATATTATCAAGACCTATAGTGAACTAATTTGCTATTAGAAACAAACGTGATTATAGACTTCACCTGTGTTAATAAATGTAACTCTTTTTTTTAATAAAATAAGAAATATGCAACCTGTGCGTTCAGTTAGAAACTCTAAGTTATGTCTCAGAGACCCAAGTCTCATACAACAAGTTTGTATTTTGTTTATATATTTTGACAGATGTTTGTAATTTCTAAGCTATATGCCTTGGATAACTGTCCAAATCATTGTATTTTTCATGGTTCCTTGCTGAGAGCCTAAAACAACAACCTGCATCTTTCTGCCCAGTCCTGTGGAACTGGCAGTATGCTTGTCTGTCATTAGCTGATGGAGAAGAATGGAGAAAATGCAACACAGTGAGTTCTGTGTCAAGACAATGTCTGCACTTTCCTATGAGCATGCAGCTCTAGATAGAGGTGCTTGAAAATGGCACTGGTGTAAAGATTTGCAGTCCTGAAAATCCCAGCACAATTTCCCACAAGCCCTTAAAGCACAGCAGTCTGATGGGACTGCTGGTCTTGGCTTTATGTAGTTCACCACCTAGAGTTGTGTTTCCTTGGGTACTCAGCAGTTCTTCAGGCTTTGTAGCCCTGAGCTGGGATGATCTCTCTCTCCAGCTTTCCAGTACAGACATTGTTCAACAGTACAGCCATCCAAAGGGCATTCTTGTATCCATAGCCAGACTATTCCTACCTGGACAGAACACAAAGTGTGGCACTGCCCTGTACAGAGCCTGTGTATGATTTTCTCTTCCTACTTGGGATCTAGGTATTGCAATACTTACTGCTATAGTCAGTATCTAAGCCTCATTTTGGTTTCACACCCTTATTGCTGTGTTAATAGCATAGCATTTGAATGAGAACATGTCAACAAATCCTAAAGAGGATATCTTCATCCTCTCTTACTCACATAGATGAGGATTGTATGATGAGAATTTGGAGTTCTTACTTCAATAATGAATAAGGTAAGGCTGTTTCTATTTCCCTCCTCAGAGAGGTGCCTGGGGCTGGGGCTGGCTGGTGGCCCAGGCTGCAGTTCTGAGGGTGGGATGACCCCGAGTGCCATGCCATGCCCTGCCCTGCTGTCCTGGGGGATCCCCACAGCGCCCAGGGAGACCCCAGCCCCTGTGGGGCCCTGGTGAGCACTGCTGAATGTGATATCAAACATCTGTGACAGCTTCTTCCCCCTCCAAATACATATACATTAAAAAAATTATATTAGAATCAAGGTTGTAATTAATTGTGTTCAAATCCAAGACAGACTGACGCCTTTGACTCCTACAGAGAAACCATTCCCTGTATGTAGAAACAGCTGAGAAATGTTTTGGTTGTCTGAAATTTCCCTGCACTAGATTGCTGCTCTTTTAGAACTGCAGATGGTTATTGGAGTGGATTGCACTTGAGAGCTCAAAATTAGGAGAACCAAAATAAATGTGTGCACTAGGCCATTGCAACCCTCTCTTTTCAGTTCCCAGGCTGTGATGGCCCCAGCATAAGGAAATTAATCAAATTTTCAATACTGCAGAGAATACCAATGCAAAGCACAAGCTGGGAAATGGCCTGTGAGATTACCTAGTCTGCCTCCCTGCCACTGCAACATCGTTACTGTGAACATGTTTTATTCATACTGTCTCCAGACTCAGACAATATCCTATATCCTGATTTCCTAGTATTTTAAACAATGGGAATTTTGCCCCTCTGGGGAATAACTGAGCCTAAGTGGCCTTCATTACCATTTTTTAAATATTAAATTATATTTTATTTTACCCACACTACTATTAAATTGAAAAAAAGCCATTTGGCATGACAAATAATACCTTAAATGGACAATAAAATTGTTTGGGTTTTATTTCTGCAAATTTGGGGAAAATCTGTGAAGAGAAAAACCTGAAGAATTTAGTATGAATGAGAGCTTAGGCTGGATTTTATAATCAATCATGTTCATCAGAAATTCAATATACACCACAGTGTACCATTTTTCAGATATTGTTTTGAAAAGTTTTAATGAACTTTTAATTCAATGTTCAGAAACTGCAGCATGTTTTGGTGCTCTGAGAAGTAAAATTTGTACATTTGCAGAGGTATCTGTGAGATAACGCTGAGTATGGACAAACATTACTCTTGAAATGCGTTAGAAGAAAAGAAAAATTCAGTTTAAATGTTTACATGGCATTTGCTAACATGTCTATTAGAAAAAAATGTTTTTTACTTGTAAGCTGAGCAAATGTAATATGGCATCACTGAAATGCAATAAAAAAACCACAATGCATTTTATAGTCACATTTTAGAGCAGAACCACATGTCAAGTATTTACACGAGAGTCTGCAACAGTTCCTGGGCTGGAAGTGTTTATAAGGTACCCCTGGCTTGATTCTGCTTTCCTTGCATCTTGTGCAGTCATTTACACCTGTGCAATGATGCATTCCACTTCACATTATGGGCTTCTTATGAGGTTTTGTCAGCACCAAGGGGTCATAAAGTCAGTCAATATAATCATTGGAGAATACTTTCAGACTCTGCATGGTGTGCAATCAACTTAAAGGTCTTTTATCACTCCTCTTCATAAGCCTCTAAATACAAACCATAAATCTATAATTACAGAAAAGGATGGTTGACTACAATATTGAAATATGTGAGGCAAGTGAAAACTAGACCCACTGAATGGAACAACAAGTCTAATACAGATCTTTGCATTTTCCTGCTGCTTCCATGTCCTGAAAGATGCCAAGATTTTGTTTGGTTTGGGAAAGATAAAGTCATAGGAGAGGCTGCAGATAGTCTTTACTCCTAAAAACTATCTGAGCCAGATCATTCCCAAATGGAAGAATTTAATACAAAACCTTCATACTAATCCAGTAATTTCTTATCCCTTTAAAGACTCTGGCTCAGTTTTCCTTCAAACTCATTCCAAAGTTTTTGTCTGTTTGCCTCTCTTGCCATCTTTAGAAATTCTCCATATCTTTTTTTAATGGTGTCTAAAGGTAATTTGCAATGCCAGATGAATGAAAAAGAAATACTTTTTATACCTTTCCTTCAAAACTTTTTATGCCATCAAAATTTCCTGAAAAATTTATTGTTTTAATTTTCATGTTTATATTGAAGAGAATATCAAAGGTACATGGTAGCGTAGCTAATGACTAGGACAACAGAGACAAGAAGGGTGAACTTGTATGCAAGGAACAGATGATGGGTCTGGCTTTCATGACTGCACCTTGCTTCTGAACTGCCTAATGCTTCACTAATGACTGATTTAAATTCAAGAATTTCTGTTATAGCTGGACTGAGCATCTCATTTGACTTTGCTAAATGAGACTTTAACATTAAAACATACCAAGGGAGTATACTTGGACTCAAGTGAGGCCGACAGCCATTTTTAGGCCCCTATTCCTTCTATAAGCCAGCCGTTGCTGGAAAAGACTTCACACAGCTGCTCCTGAATTTTTTTCCTTTTGCATATAGACCAGAAGACTCATACTTAACAGTGGAAAGAAGGAACAAACCCAAGATTTTCGCAGCAGTAAGTTCTGCAAGCAGAAGTTACTAATTTGAACTAGATGGTAAAACATTTTCTTTTGTGGGGAAAGCTTTGAGGAGTTGAAAATATCCTCATTGTTGACATTTCAATGAGCCCAAGGATCTGTGAGGTTTTTGCTTGCAAACCCTTTGAAGTCCTTCTTAGAACAGCAAATAGCTCAGGGAAAGAGACAGGCATCAGAGATGCAGGAGGTCCACTTTGTCATTCTGGAATTCAAAGCAGACAGAGGCATCAGTTGTATGTATGTCACAGGGTATCTTGACCACCACATTTTAGTAATTTGGGTTCATTACTTCCCCATCAGAGGCCAGTATATTGTTCTACCAGTAGGAAGATTGAGCATTATAAGAAATATTGAGAAGAAAGAGAAATAATACGGCAATAATGGCAAATAAAAAAATATATGGGAGGTCCATGCTGGTCTAATTTCTGCTTTATAACCAAAGTAAATGGAAAAAGAATATTAATATGACAAATGAGTGAAAGCTGTTGGTACAATGTCAAATTTCTAAGAAATGTAAACAAAAGTTAGCCTGTGGTCAGAGAAGAATGTCAAACACCAATACATCATAGAAATCCATCATGATAGCTCTAAGCCCTGTCTGTGCAGCTTTCTCATCAATGCTGTAAAAAAGCTGAGAGAAATCGGGCTCCAATTTAAGGGCTTAGAGACAAGGAAAAGGAGGTCCAGCTTTAGAAGAAAACAAAGGAGTAGATCCTCACCAGTGCTAATATCTACTATGCCACCTCCTCTAGAGACTCGTGTGATGGCCAGTGCTGGTTTTGGAAAGATTTTGGCAAAACTGCCCTCAGTATAGCAACTCAAGGGTGGCCAACATCCATTCTCTCTGTTGAAAGGCAGTAAATCAAGGAGAGCATCTTTCCCAGTCTGCTTCTTAGATCTTTCCCATAAAGTTTTCATCAAGATTTTGAGGAATCTTCTGCCCTGGGTTGTGTTGGTATACCATTGCAAAGACTAAATTCTCACAGCTGCTTTATTTTTAACCTAATTTTAACAGTTTTCTTGTGTTAATCACCTTCTTACTGCTTAAACACAATTTTTGGCCTTTTGGAGTCTGTGAGATTTTTGAATCAAAGTAATTACAGCCTCTTCAGCTGTAGAATCACTCTTGAAGATGTAGAGTCCTAGGAGCTCCTGCAAACCAGTCAGACATTTGCATCTTTTGCAATGTGATACAGGCCAATTAGGGTTTGAAATGGTCTCTGATGATATCCAGGGGTTTGTTCTTTATACTGTAGCCACATGTGGTGTTTCCCCAGTCCACATAGGTTTCCATAGTGCTTTCTGATTTCAGTGCTTTTCATCGCTCTCTGTTGAAGTAATTTTTGTCATTTGTACATGTAGCTAACAAATAGAAACTTAAATCATACTTTTCCTATCATGTTAACTACTGAGGTGATTAGGTTTTTTTTTTTTTTTCATTTGGTTTCATTCTAGGTGTTTTGTAACAGATAAGTAATCTAACGTCAGCATGGGCCATATTTTCTTTCCTTTTTATTTTATCTAGATGCAACAGCATGGTTTACCAATAATGAAATTTCCAAACCATGTGCTTTTCTGTGTCTGCCATTTCACTTCACCTTCTCACTTCAAAGCACGCTGATGATCTCCTTGGTTTGAAGTGTTCATAGTGCAGCTCACATACAATATGCTCTTTCTGTGCAGACAGAAGTTTAGTCCAGAAATTTTCTTAACACTTTAAGTGTTTACTTAATGTAGCTGAACTGGACCAACTAATGGACTGACAAATTCAAAGAATAAACAATAATAAGGAAAAAAGAACTATGCATTGACACATCCAGACACTGATCATACAAGATTTACTGCCATGCAGAAAATTACTCAAATCAAAAAATTTAAATTCACACTCTGATAGTTCAGATAGTCAAGTGTGCCTGTTTTTGATGTCTTTTCAGAGAAATAAAGCCTCATTATTTTTAAAATATGTTTCCAGGCTGGCTTGCCAAATACTAGTCTTTCTTAAAACAAAAGAAGATGGATCAATGTATAAAATACTATAAAATAGCCTAGTTCTGTTTTATTTTCAATTTCATTATAGTTTTCCAGTGCCATTTTGGGAGGGTTTGTATCATGCTGTGGCACAATATCCTGTATAAAATATTCCTGTTCCAAGTAGAAAACAAAACTTTGCTTGACTGATCACAGCCTGCATACTCATAGCACTTGTGGACATTGGGTTCCGCAGTTTCTAAATGTCTTAGAGTGTCTTTCTTACAGAATTTGATGCAAATTTTTTTAATTTTTCAGAATAATGAAATCAAAATAATATATTGTGAATATGAGGATGAGTAATTATTAGAAAAGAACATATATATTTTATGTTAGGAAATACATTCTCAAATTATTAGTGACTGATTATTGAAAATCCTCTCAGGTAAAAGGTGAGATTTTGATATAACTTTTGTCATCCTGTAAGATTTATCCACCTGAAAGTGAACCACATTTACAGAAACAATCATTGCTTCAATAGAGAGCTAGCAAGAAACCTAGTCATTCAACAGATAACCACAACAAATGGAACTGTTTCATGATGCATGAAACATTGAAATATCCTCTCTGTGTTAACTTAAAGAAAAATTAGACACCACCATTGTAAATTATTTTTCTGCTGTTTTCTGACAAAGCTGACTTATATCATGATCAGCTCTCCAAATTGACACTATGCTTTGAGTATTTTCTGCTGGCTTATNTATCATGATCAGCTCTCCAAATTGACACTATGCTTTGAGTATTTTCTGCTGGCTTATGCTGTGGAAAATAAACACTAGAAATTAAAAGGGACTTTGAAGCTACTAATAGCATTTCATTTTGCAGTTGCAGAACACATGTGTTTTGTTCGTGTTGTACATGGTCAATGACTGCTGACAGGTTATTCACTTCTTGACCTTCTACTGCATTTTGATGATGTGAGAGGTCTTGCAGCCTTTGAAGCTTACATACATTGAAGAAATATCATCAGCCAAACTCTTAATACACTCAGAATAGATGGAAATCCCCTATTTTTACAGAACTGAGACAGGGAATTCTAGGCATCCCTGCCAGCATTTGAAATCAAGATGCTGAAAAGGAAACAAAGACTTACTAAGTCTGCATGGATTGCAAGTTCTCCAAGTGGAATTATTTTCACTATTCAAATAAAGATCCCTCTAAATACTTTCTGAAACTAATGAAATTTACTTAAGAAAAGGAAAAAGTGTTCAATTTTGCCAATGAGAATTCAGACATAAAGAAAAATATTTGCCACACTTTAAATAAGTTCCTGTAAACTGGCCATGAACTGTCATCTTAGAAACAAAAGATTTCATCCTTCTTTGTGAGCAGTCTCATAGTAACAGATTTGCTTACAAAATGTATTCAAAACTTAGTCCAATAGAGATTTGAATAGAAAGAATGTGAATGATTTAAAATATATACCTAGAGTTGACTGAAAGACACGGGTAGCAACATTTTCAAATTTTGTCTCTGCAGGCATGATGGGGACCCGTTTGTGAAGGCGTGACAGCAGAAAACAGTGAAATATGTAAAATATTTCTTCTCCTTGTGCATGTAGGCATGCATGCATCATATCCTTACTGTCTTTACTCCTCCCATAGTATTGAGCTTTGAAGGAAAAGTTCAAGATGCCCAGAGATGGCAAAGAGAAAGGTCTTTATGTGTTTTCATAGTCCTCCTGTATGCAGGACTTTTAAAATCTCCCTACACACTGATAATCTTGTGACTCAAGGAAGAAAACTTCACTTGGTTCTGATATGTCTTACAAAGAAAGCAAATACTTCTAAAGGAAGCATGAGTGACTATAGATTTCTAATGATGCTGATTGTGTTATACACTGTTAACCAGAAGTTAGGAACAGTTGTGAAATCTGGAATTCATCTACCAGGGCTTTGACTTCAGTGTGCCCAAACAGGAGATCATATTTATGTCTGTAATTCACTGAAGTTGTAGCTTTTGAGCATAAGTCAGAAGTCTGAGAATGGTTTTCACATGCATGTGTAAGTCAGCACTAAATAAAAGGAAAAGAAAAAAATGAAAACATTTCTGAAAGAATAACTGAGGCAAATATTGAAAGTGAAGATGGAGAAAATGCAGAAAATGCTTTTTTTTATATAAATCAGGTAGAGGAATAAAATCACACTTTGATGAAATCTAATCATTAGAGTTGTGGTAGGAGGGAATTTAGCACAAAAAGACATACTGGGAAAGTCATGTACTTTTCCACAAATAGATAATAAGCACAATTGATTTATTTCATGTCTCTGCTGGTAAAAGTACACACAGTAAACATCAGTTTAATAATGAAGTGGCAACTTGGTGCAATCCCATTTTGGAATGCCATAAAAAAGTTCAAAGAATTTGACACTTAGTTATTTGCTCTGGAATTTCAAATTTAAAAAAAATCAAACCATCATAACAACAGCAACAACAAACAACAGCAATAACTTTCTGTCATAAAGCTGACCTTATTAGACTTAACGGATTATTTTGGAAAATAATGGCAAATATTTATGAAGTAGTACAAGCTGTGGTTTTAATGAAGTTATTCTGTCCACAAGCCTCGCAGTGAATACAACCTAAGTGCCCGGTGAGTTCCACAAAAGTAAATTGCAACTGGCACGGACAAAATGGAGTCATCTCATGATGCTTTCAGTGTTTATGGTGGTGCATAGTTTAGTGCTAACCTCACCCAAATCACAGGTTGACTGCTGGAGTAGAAGGTCATGAAATCTCCTGGAGTGCCAGCAGTGCTCACACCAACTACTTGAAAGACAACTTATGTGACAATATTCTCTATTTGTGTGCTTATGTCTGACCCACAGACAAAATGCTCAAAAAATCTGTTAGTTTATCTTGCGTTCTCTCAGATCTGACTAATGCCCAGCAGAATAATCATTGAGAGAATTCTGTCAGCAAAATTTTGAAATATTAAGAAGTTGGCCATGTGCAACACATCAGTGGTTGTCAACTTTGGTGCACTCATAAAGATTCATATAAACACAACAAGGCTGATCTCAAAGATATGGTTACAGCTGCAGAAATTAGAGCAATTTTTCGCCTGTGTTTTTATGATATGTGTGTATTACCCCAATTTTTTTTTAAACCTGATTTCACTATCAAGTAAAAATACCCATATTTGCAGAAATTCCATTTTAATATTTTTAAATTATGTGGATTATACATACATATTATATGAGGGATGCTGCAAGTATATAAGATCAGATGAATGAAGTTTGCTACAAACTTTTCTAATTTTTGTCTCCTTAAAACAGATGTTCACTATTTGAACATTTGGAGAAAAATCAATGTCTTTACATTCCAATGTTTTGGATTCCTTCTTTCCAAAGTTCATGTCTGTATGTGTTTAGGAAAGAAGCCACCTTTTATATGATTTACCTCGATTTCTCTGCAGACAAAATAAAATTTTAAAAAAAGGTGCCTTTTGAAATACACAAAACACATTTTAAAGAAAATGCTTAGAATACACTCTTATTTTGTAAATTCAACATAGTGTTTTCAATAATTCAGTCAAAACAAAATTCTGAACACCAGTTTTAAAATAAGCTTTAAGGGTGTTTCTGAAAGTGTCTTAAGGAGAAATACTGGCAACTAAAAAGCATGTCATTGAGCTTTAAAACATGGTGTTCCCAGACTGACTTTGTTGCTGTTGTGTTGTTGAAAAAATTTAGTTTTATTTAAATAACATTCTCAAGCAAAAAGTTATTTAGAGAAAAATTGCCCCAAAAAGTTGAGTAATGTATATATATGCTTTAGGGCAACCAATACTTAACAATGTATTTGATTTTAGGGAGAAGTGTGAAAATTTGTGTGAAGATTGAGTGATGTGCATTTTAAAGATTAATGTAAAAGGAGCATTCAAACACAAATTCTCCCTCATAGATGAGCAATAAAATAAAACTGCCTCTCAGGTGCACTATTTTGCTACCCCTTCAGGTCTAATATTTCTGGTGTAAAATACATACAGACACACTGTACTGTAATGCTGCAGCTGAGACCTATCAAGAAGCTCTGAGATGATTGTACCTAGAATATCCTGCTTTATTCTCCTATTACATGTCTAGTAAACTCTCACTGATTTCTTTTGAAATCCACATTCTTTCAAATGCATTCACCATAAAAATGGAGTTTCCTTATATAATTCTTGGCCTAGGCTCTAATGTACTGAAAACAAAATACTTCATCTTTTCTTGGCAGAATTTGTGATTATCTAGGCAGAGACCCAATGCTGCTCTTTGCTAGGGTTGGTTTTTCCTGTTTCCATTTTTAAACAATGTAAATCCAGTAGCTAGAATTATTTGGATTACTTACAGATGAACACAGAAATAATTTTTCTAACAACAGTAATAACAACAACAATCTTATGTTAGAAAACTTAGAGTAGCATAGTTTTAAAATGTATAAGCTGTTAATTTCAATACCCTCTGTCATAAAATCAAGCTATTGACAGCAGTCATAAATGCAGTATTTAATATCTTCAACCAGACAGAAACAGAATTCATATGGTAACATTAATAAATAAATAAATCAAATATTCATTAAGAAAAAGAAAACAAAAATTACAACAAAGGGATAGGTCAAATCTAAAATATCAAGTCTGACTCAAGGTGCTGCACACTGAAAATGTACCTGATGACCACATGGGAATCACAAAACTCAGTAGGCTTTCAAATTGTGTATGAATCTGAAAATGACAAACAAATCACTGCTTCAAGGCAGTTAACAAGGCTGTTAGTCTCTTCACACAGGTCTGAAAGATTCTGTTGATGAATGTGTTCAACGCAAATAGATAAATTAATTTTCAAACTATGTATTTTTCCTGAAAATTGAACTTACATTCTTTATCATTGAAATAATACATTTTTTTTGCAAGAAGGACTACAAGACATCTGTGTCACAAAGTGCTAGCAGTGGGAGACATTCACATATCAAATATGCATGTCTCGTTTCAGAAAGATGTAGTATTCATGCCTTATGTCTTTTTTGAGGACACTACCATGATTCTATTCCACAAGCTGAGTTTTAGGTTTTGCTTAAAATAGCTGCCAAATGAAAACGTCTGTCTTTCCTATCCATTTTTATCCTCTTCATTTTCTCCTCTCTCAATCAAAAGAGCAAGGAGCAGAAGGATGGAGTCTGTCAATGTAACCCAATTTAATACAAACCCCTTGGTCATACCAGGTTCAATATCTGCAGAATTTCCACATGGCCACAGAAAACCAAACTAATCTGGATAGGTTCACAGGAAGCTGTATTTTCCACTGAGTAAAAGCCTTGGTAGCTTTTACTGACATTTTCCATCTCAGAGTGAAACCATTAAGGAAACATATGAACACCTGAAAAACAAAGTGATTCTGAGACTTCCAGCTGTGAGTTGCATAAGGACTTTTTACAATTATCCATTTTCTACTTGCCAATTTCAAATGATCTGGTTATTACATTTTTTTCTCAAAATAAGGATCAAGTTCTTTTAAGATTTAGAAAATGTTGTGGTAATGGAGAGACCACCCTGTTGGGTCTGCTGCACTGTGCTTTCTGAATTGAAATTTTAATCCATTTTCATCCACACTGGAAATTTCTGTGTTGAGTCTTCACTGAATTACTACTCAGCCTGCATGAGAATTCTGTGAGCCTTCATGGAGGTACATGGGAAGAGGTAAGATGGGGAGACTGGGACTGTTTGGGGAAAAAATTAGAACAGAGGGACAGGAGGGTAAAAGAGTTCAAAGATGATATTGCTTGAGGAGAATGAACCTGGAATTAGGAGGCAAAAATGGAAAGGTGTAGATAATATGCTAAACAGAAAGGGAGTTAAGGTTTCAAAACAACAGATGTTTTTCTCTTTGATAACCAGTTATGATTACAAATTCAAATTAATAATCCTAAACTGAGCATAAGTAATTTTAAATGTAAAACTACTGGGACACTGTTTCATTCTGCAGTTTAATTTGGAATGCTTATAAGAGACAATTATTTCCTTGTAAAAGAAATGAAGGTTAAAAACAGGGACTAAAATAACACTCCTCATGTTTTCCTACCTGACATGAACATAAAATAAATGTTAAGAACAGGAAAAAACACTGGCCAATACCTGTAAGTTTTCTGCAGTATGATTTTATTCTGTTACTGACTCACTGAATGTAACCGATGTCAGAATACTGAAAACTAGTGCAAGATTTCTATTAATTGTATTGAAGACAAATTTTACTAGAATATATATTTGCTACTTATGTCAAGAGCAAGTCTTCCAGATGAATGCAAGCAAAGTATTTGTTGACTCATCCCACAGGGAGGTCTGTTGCCTCCCTGGAGCCTGGGTACAGGATACTACTGAGAGATTCCTGGGCTGATTCAGCCCTGTTATTATTACCCACTGCTGGCAGCGGCATTATTACCCACTCTAGGCTGGCAGTGATGAGATTGAAAAGAGGAGCATCAGAGCAATTAAAAGGCACTTTAGGACACTGGGTCAAGTGGTTGATAGGGCAGGAGCACAGGTAGTGCTCTGCTCAGTCCCTTTGGTGGTGGAAAAAATGATGAAAGGAATAGTAGAGCCCACATTATCAAGAAGTGGCTCAAGGGTTGCTGTCATCAGTAGAATTTTGGTTTCTTTGATCACGGGGCAATATTTATGGCACCTGGCCTGCTGGAACTGGATGGACTCCATCTCTCTGTTAAGAGCAGACGGATTTAAGGTCATGAACTGGTGGAACTCATTGAGAGGGCTTTAAACTAGGTTTGAAGGGGGAAGGGGAGGAGCTGGGCTGTCTGGAAGCAGGCCCAAGGGTGGTAAGCCTGAATTAGGGGTGAAATCAGTAGCCCAGCTAAGGTATACTAATGCATGCAATATGGGTAGCAAACAAGAGGAGCTGGAAGCCATGGTACAACAGCATAGCTATGATGTAGTCGCCATCACAGAAATGTGGCGGGATGACTCACATAGCTGGAGCACTGCACTTGATGGCTACAAGCTCTTCAGAAGAGACAGGAAAGGGAGAAGAGGTGGAGAGGTGGCCCTTTATATTAGGGAGGCTTCAGATGTCATGGATATTGAAACTAATGACTAGAAGGTTGAATGCCCATGGGTAAGAGTTAAGGGGAAGGCCAACAAGGTTGAAATCCTCCTAGGGGTCTGTTATCATCCACCCAACCAGGAAGAAGAGGTGAATAACTTATTCTATAAGCGCCCGGAGAATGTTTCAGGATCACCAGTCCTTGTCCTTGTAGGTGACTTTAACCTACCAGACATCTGCTGGGAACTTAATACAGCAGAAAAGAGGTAGTCCAGGAAGTTCTTAGACTGTGTGGAGGACAACTTTTTGTCACAGCTGGTAAGTGAGCCAGCAGGGGAGGGACTATGTTAGACCTGTTGTTTTCAAATAAAGATGGGCTGGTGGAAGATGTGGTGGTTGGAGGCTGCTTGGGGCACAGAGATCATGAAATTATAGAGTTCTCAATATTTGGTGAATTCAGGAGGAACATCAATAAGACTTTTACACTGGACTTCTGGAGGGCAGACTTTGGCCTATTTAGGGGACTTATTCAGAGAGTTCCTTGGGAAGCAGCCCTTAAAACAAAGGAGTTCAGGAAAGCTGGGTGTTCTTCAAAACAGAGATTTTGAGGGCACAGGAACAGACTGTTACTGTATGTCAAAAAATGAGTCAACAAGGCAAACATCCAGCCTGGATGGGAAATGAGGTTTTGAAGGAACTTAGGAATAAAAAGAGGATGTATCATCTTTAGAAAGAGGGTCAGGACTCCCAGGAAGTATTTGAGAGGGTTGCTAGGCTATGTAGGAATTTTTATTAGGGAGGCCAAAGCTCAGTTCAAATTTAATTCGGTAAGTTTTGTAAAGAATAATAAAAAATGTTTTTCCAAATATATTAACGGCAAAAGGAAGGGTAAGACCAACCTTTGCTCTCTATTGGATGCGGGAGGAAATTTAGTAACTGCAGATGAGGAGAAGGCAGAAGTGCTTAACGCCTTCTTTGCCTCAGTCTTTAGTGGGAAGATGGCTTGTCCTCAGGACAAGTGTCCTCCTGGGTTGGTAGATGGTGTCAGGGAGCAGAATAGGAGGAGGCAGTCAGAGAACTTCTGAGCCTCTTGGATATTCATAAATCTATGAGACCACGAGAGATCCATCCCAAGGTGATGAGGGAGTTGGCAGACGAGCTTGTGAAGCCACTCTCCATCATTTACCAACAGTCCTGGCTCACTGGTGAGGCTCCAGATGACTGGCAGCTGGCCAGTGTGGCACCCTTTCACAAAAAGGGTGGGAAGGAGGATCCTGGTAATTATAGGCTAGTTAGGCTGACCTCAGTACCTGGTAAGGTAATGGAACAGTTTATATTGAGTGTCATCACACAGCACTTCTAGGATGACCAGGGTCTCAGGCCCAGCCAGCATGGGGTTAGGAGAGGTAGGTCGTGTTTGACCAACCTGATCTCCTTTTATGACCAGGTGACCCACCTGCTGGATGCAGGAAGGGCTGTGGATGTTGTCTATTTGGACTTCAGCAAGGCCTTTGACACTGTCTCCCACAGCACACTCCTGGATAAGCTGGCAGCCTGGGGCTTGGACAGGAGCACTCTTTGCTGGGTTAGGAACTGGCTGGATGGCCAGGCCCAGAGAGTGGTGGTGAACGGTGCTGTATCCAGCTGGGGACAGTCACCAGTGGTGTCCCTCAGGGGTCTCTGCTGGGGGCAGCTCTGTTCAATATTTTTACTGACAACATGGATGAGGGGATTGAGTCTTTAATTGGTAAATTTGCAGATGGCACTAAGCTGGGAGCGTGTGTTGGAGGGTAGGATGGCTCTGCAAAGAGACCTGGAACAGCTGGATGGATGGGCAGAGTCCAGTAAGACGAGGTTTAATAAGTCCAAGTGCTGACTCCTGCACTTTGGCCACAACAACCCCCTGAAGCGTTATAGGCTGGGGATGGTGTGGCTGGACAGTGCCCAGGAGAAAAGGGACCTGGGAGCTCTGATGACAGCAGCTGAACATGAGCCAGCAGAGTGCCCTGGTGGCCAAGAAGGCCAATGGCATCCTGGCCTGGATCAGGAATGCTGTGGCCAGCAGGAGCAGGGAGGTCATTCTTCCCCCGTACTGGGCACTGGTGAGGCCACACCTTGAGTGCTGTGTCCAGTTCTGGGCCCTCAGTTTAGGGAGGACCTTGAGATGCTTGAGCACGTCCAGAGGAGGCAACGAGGCTGGTGAGGGGCTTGGAACACAAACCGTGTGAAGAATGACTGAGGGAGCTGGGGTTGTTTAGCCTGGAGAAAAGGAGATTCAGAGGTGACCTTATCACTCTCTATAACTTCCTGAAAGGTGGCTGTAGTTGGTGGGGGTTGGTCTCTTTCTCCAGGCAGCAACTGACAGAATGAGAGGACACAGTCTCCAGCGTTTCCTCAGGAAATATAGGTTGGATATCAGGAAAATTTTTTTACGGAAAGAGTGATCAAGTACTGGAATTGTCTGCCTGGGGAGGTGGTGGAGTCGCCATCCTTGGGTGTGTTTAAAGAGATTGGATGTGGCACTCAGTGCCATGGTTTAGTTGAGGTGTTAGGGCATGGGTTGGACTCGATGATCTTGAAGGTCTCTTCCAATCTGGTGATTCTGTGATTCCGTGAAAGTATTTCTAAAAAATTAAATTATACATTATCTTTATACTGCATTTTTGATAACATCCATAATTAGCTTTCTTCCTGTCATTCCTCCCTTCCTCCCTCCCTTCCTCCTTTCCCTTCTTCTCTTTTATATATATATATATATATATATATCTTACATATATTTCTACATCCCTCTCTGTCTACCTATTTACCTTCTTATGTTCAGGAAGGTAAATATATTGAATTATCTTCAGTCTCTCCTTTTGCTCTGCAGACAACGAAAGAGTTTATTTGCCTCACTATGATACATGGAGAGCACAAGTCTAAGAAAGAAATAGCAAAAACAAGTTTGAAAAACAGACTATAAATTAAACTGAAAGAGTAAAGGAGTTTCTTTGAGTTTATTGATTTATGAGCTACTGATAAAAACAAACCTATGAAAAGACATGCTGGATCTGAGCATGTTCTGTGGAGAAGGATGGGAATATATACTTCAAAAGTGTTTTCTGGGAAAGTCATTTACCCTCACATCAGCCCAGTTTTCTTAAATGTAAATTGATGAAGCTAGCGGAAAACAGTTTTGAAAGCCCTCTCTTGCTCAGGCGCAAGGTGCTTACAGATGAGTGACAGTTGTTACCATGTGCTCATGCCAAAGGAATAAGGAAGTTACGCAGTCCCACAATCTACTGTGTGGGATTTTTCTTTGTCTTTGCAAGGTCATTCTTTGTGTAGAAGATTCTCTCTATCTCAGTCCAACACATGCGATTTAGTAACCTCATTACCACTGCTGCCCTATGGAGGCTTGGATGGGCTTTTTATACTGAAGAGCAACATATTGGAAGAGTCTGTGTCAGAGATGAAGTCATTTGGATGGGTAAATTAGCTCTGTTGTTGCTTGCTGCTCTCTCAGCATGTTTTAAGGTGCTTGTATTATTAAGATCAAAGATAATGGGAGAAAATGTGTCTAACATCTTGTGAAAGAAAAGAGAAAATAGAAAGATCTGAGGAAGCTTTTTTTTACCACCCAAATACATATCCATACAAAGACAGGAGGAAACACTGAAGCATTCATTAAAGCATCTCTTTTGTCCTACAATCTAAACATCTGGAGCAGCTGCCTTTGGCAATTCTCGATACTGACATAATTTCTTTGTTAAAAATTACTCAAGATTCTCAAGTTTGTCTTACAAGACTTGAAATAATTAAACATGTAGATTTTAGAAGTTTTTAAAGTATGGCTATATGGCTAGGCAAGAATTTATAAGTTACTTGATGAATAGATTTTGATTCCGTCTTATTTTTTATGTTTAATTATTGTAACATTCATTTTATGTTTAATCATCACTATTCCAAACTCTGTCAGAATAGAAGTTTGACTCTTGCTAAGATCTTGTCCTAAAGGATTGATTTCACTAAGAATGCCGGGACATAAAACAGGACTTCAGGTACTTCATAGTTAGAGCTACCAATGTACAAACGGCTCTAAGCATTTTAGCACACATATTCAACTTAAAACTTGACAGAATCCAGAAAATTAGTTGCTACAGTGTGGTAGAACTTGAGGCCTGAGTCTTTACATATGTTTTGTCTAGGGGGATATTTTTCTGGGAGATGGAAAATTGAGTTTGGAATGGATGAAGCAAAACCCAGGAAATTATAACAAAGTGTCTTGCAGACTTATTTAGCACATCCATTTTCTGCTGCAACAGTTGCATGTGATAAGGATATCAGCCTTATTTAATAATTCAAACATAACAGATGAAAATGTCCACTCTCAGATTTTTCCAGCCTGCACCACATCAGAAGTGTTGCCTGCAATAAGAGAAGTCCAGGATTATTTAGCATGCAACAACCTCTCCCAGCCAGCCCTGAGCAGGAATGAAGCTCTTCAGTTTGCCCTAAGAACATCTCGACTTTAGTTCATGGAATCTAAATTCTTAAATAATTTTCAGGTACAACTCCATGACCAAACAGTTAAAACATTAGACATGAAACTGCATAACTCTTAGGCCTAAAGCTGGTTTTCTTTGATGTTAGTCCTTCTCTGCTGCAAGATAGGAAGTTTGGGTTTTTGGCATTAGATTAAACTTTGAGAAGATGCCTACTGTGCTGAAAAGGCACAGTGAGAAGTGATAGCATCTGCAGTGATGTGATACTGTATGCATTGTGGATGAGAGATGTAGCTTCTGCTGATTATAAACATCAGTTCCTCAGCGGGAAATCCCACTGAAAATATTAGTAGTTTTTACCTAGGAACAAGTACATCCTCCAAGTTCTGTCAAGTGTGAAAAGATTTATTTAAGAGAAGGTGAAAAGCTAGTTTTATTATTGCTTTTATATGGGTCTTGCCTATATCACAGGTCTGTATGCAAAAATGTAGCAGGAGCTCTGGAGCACCAACATGAAATTTTTATTAAAAAATAGATCAAGATTACATAGATGCTTGTGTCAGAAGGAGTTTGTGCCCCATTTAAATAACACTTTTATTTTTATATGCCAAGGACACTTATTTAGATTTGATCGTATTGAAAATGCTGGGTTTTTAAGTGACATTGACAGAAAGACCATACAAGAGTCAACTTCAAAATAAAGGCAAAGAAAAAGTAGAGGTAAGCGAACAGCAGCTAAAGAAAATAAAAAGTAAGCCAGCATTGTAGCTGATGAACTATGTAGTTTTAGCACATGACCAAACTGGAAAACACTAATGAAATAACTATATCATAATTCTGTCATTTGCTAGATAGAAACCCAAAGTAGATTATACATTGTAATTACATTCTGATGAGGACTAGACTCTTTCAGTGTAAACACATGACTTCATTTTCACTTTAAATCAGTGTCTTTTTGTTCTCCTCTCCATTTATTCCTTTGGAGTTCTGAAGCATCAAATCATCTATCTGAGCAGTTTCCAACATGAATCCCAGAGCTGGGGAATGATTTATACCAGAACCTCATGTATCAGCAGTGCTGTACTCTTTCTCCAGAATTTTGTCATATCCTGTTTTGCATATCTTGAGTATAAATGTATTTTCCACAGGGGCAGGATACGGTTTGTTTTGATCCCCATCTGAAAGACACTCAAAAGCCAAATGAGGAAAAACAGACTCAAGCTTCTTTCTCCACTGAGTTTGATAAATTATTCTACTATGCAGGAATCATAAGGAAAAGGTAGGATGGTTCTGAACTGGAGCACTACCACCTCCCTCTATGTGGAAAAAATAGATCAGAGCTTATAGAGTGCTTCTATTTCTGCTTAATTTTCTTTTTTTTTTTTTTTTTGAAAATGCCTATATGCATGTGATAGATAGATAGATAGATAGATAGATAGATAGATAGATAGATAGATGGATGGACGGATGGACGAACGGATGGATGGAATTTCTTCTTACTACTTTGGAAGGAATCTCTCATAACATGTCTGTCCCTCGTGATAAAAAGAAATTCAGCATCTCCCCTCACCTGTAGGATGGACTATATCTCCAATTTTAAATTCAATTTCCTTATCTCATGTGGCAAATTACAGACTGTGCAGAGAAAAGCTGCCCATTCCCAGAGGGTTTGCCTGCAGGGCCCTGTCCTCTGCATCCATGGGCTCATAGGGCGGGGCTCTCAGGAGCACAGTGTCTTTCTGCAGAATGAGGTTCTGTATCAATGAACGAGGAGAACATAAAGGCAGTGTCCACCATGATCATTTCCTGACACATGGGTGCCAGCACGTGGTCAGACTCTGGACAGAGCAGTTGGGGACACAGCTCCTCACTGCACTAGCATGAGTTTGGTCTCTGCCTTCTGTTAACCACTCTTCCAAAACCTAGGTCAAGGGGGACAGTGTAATTAATACCACTGCTCTGGGTCTGAGCTTGATCCGCCAGAACTAAGCTCAGTTCTTTTTGTACCACAACCACATCACAGTGCAATCTGGTTTGACAGAGACTGACAGAGACTCCACAAAGCTCAGCAGTTTTGTTTCAGTGCTGCTCTGCTTCTGGTATCTGGAGGCAATGAGAGCACATGAAAAAGACATTAGGCCTGATATGATCAGTCTAGATAGACTGTGGTTAGGCAGCATGGACATAAAATAGAGATTATCTGGAGCCGAAGTACATTGCCCACAGACAGTGGAGGTATTCAGGCTCCATGATCCTTCATCCACTTCAGATGACTGTATAAATCCCAGTTAGATTTCAAGTCACTTCCATGAATAAAGCCACATGTACTTTTCTCTCTTTCTCATTCTATTCTGGCCATTTATTTGCCTAGGAGTGCCAGTGTTCCAGGGTGCCGAACAGGAAAGGCAGCTCTGCATCCTGGGACACTGGGACAATTCAGGTACAGACTTAGAAGATCAGGGTTTAGTTAGGAGCAATCACACAGCATGAAGGCATATAAAGATCTCAAAACCCCCTCTTTGATCATAATCTGTATAAAAATTAAGGCAAAAATATTGCACAAGTTTATTTTTAAAGTTTTATCTTCATATTGATACGCAGCCTATAAAGAAACCTGGAAAGGGAGAAAAAAGAAATCTGAGTCATATATTAAATGGTAATTTATTTTTTCCTCACCTGTCTACAACTAAACTGCTACTGGCTCAATTGTTTAAGACTATTTCTTCTGCAGGAGTGCATAACACACTATCCAAGTTGCATGTCAGTTCCCAGTGTCCTACTTTAAATCTGAAATCCTCCTTTTAGACAGTTCAGATGCCAGGATTAAATAAATTCTGTCAATCCTGGCCTGGTATTGAAGTTTTTTTCTCTTCTAATTACAGCTGGCTACAGCATCTTCTGGATTATCACTGGAACAGGTTGTCCAGAAAAGCTGTGGTTGCTCCATCCCTGGAAGTGTTCAAAGCCAGGTTGGATGGGGCTCTGAGCAACCTGGTCTGGTGGAAGGTGACCCTGCCTGTGATCTTTAAAGTCCCTTCCAACCCAAACTATTTTGTGATTATATAATGTTATGGTTTTGTGATTCAGTGTACTTTCAACAAAGATAATTTTGTTCTTTCTTTCATATTGTTTATTGCCACTAGTGGAAGATGAGGGATTTGTGAGGGAAGATGAGGGAAGAAGGAGGAAAGAATGATATTTTTTTTTCATTATTCCATGCCCTGAGCAAAGTATGGCAAGACTTACTGTTTAATGGTTTACAGGCAGAACTATTTGACCATATAAGGTTTTGAAGAATTGAGACATGAGTCAATCCACAGTAACCAAGTCAACATTAAAACACAGTGCCTGCAAATTGCCAAGCAATGGTGGGATTACTTTGACACAAATCTATGTCACATTATACACATACCAAGCTGTGTCTCAGCTGGCTATGCAGATTTCAGGATGATGAGTTTCAGGAAAAAGTCTTAAAGATGATGTCTAAGAAGATAAATACCTTGATTAACTAATAATTTCTTGTAAAGCCTGAAGAAGTGAATGGCAAAATTATTACGCTGAATATCAGTTGTCTATGAAAAAGTACATAAATAAAAACAGACAAATCATTAATGTGTATAGACAGTAACCATGTTTTTTGCTTTTCTTGTTTTATTGTCCAAAAAACAATTTAAACAAAGCTATATCTTTTTATACCTGATTTTTCTGCGAAATACTTGATATTTTCATCATTAAACATAATTCTATCTGTGATATTCATTGATTCCAAAGGATGCTATTAATTTTATTTTCAATAATGCCGGCATCATATTTACTGAACACAGTGCTTTTTAGCTCTGAACCAATAGGAAACATAGAACCCTGAATTCCTTCCTCAGAAGATGCCAGGGGTTTTTGCTCTTTATCTGCTGAACATTTCTCAAGATAAGAAGTTTTGCCATAGGATCTAATCCAAAATATCTTGCCATTAATGGAAATATATTCCTTGAAAGTATCTTCCCCCTTTGTGGCATTTCTTGTTACACTGTGAAGGTGAAAGAATAAGAATAGAACACAGGTAAAAATGACTGTGATATCTGTGATGCCCCTTTTACTGTGAAAAGTAGAATAACTGAATGGTTACTTGGGAAAGGATTAAGAGACCAACTTGTTGGGCAGAGAGATGCTAGAAAAGCATTAACTGACCATGAAGAGTAAATAAAAACAAATTCATGGTATTCATTTCATGAAAAACATTAGCAAGCACAGGTAAATTCAATGTCTTTTGACAGCTGTTGGAAGTTTCTTTTTGTGCAGTGTGCTTAACTGTTCCCCTTTTTCCTTTATTTTGTTTGAAAAAATATGTATCAAATCATCTTGTTTTTTTTCTTTGCCCCTATTTACACACTCTTATGTTTTCTTACACAGTTTATACATTTATTTCATAACTTTAATATATATATATTAAGCAGTCCATATATTTTTCTTACACAGATTATATATATAGAGTTTATATGTATTTCTTGTCTAGAATTGATTTTATTTGATATATGGTCAACTTCACAGCAAGAAAAAAGCCCAAGAACTCAGTGTGCACTCATTGGGCCTCAGCTGTAGGTAAGCTGGTTTTTAACAAGATTTGTTGCAAGTTCAGCTCAGGTGCCATTAAGAGAAAAATCAACACTAGTGATTTTCAGTCTGAAGCTGATGAACATCATATGAATATTCCAGTATTGATTTGATCTGGTACACAGGCAGACAGGGGCTGGTCAAATCCAAAGAAAAATATATACCGGTCACCAATTTCAAAAATGTAAGGTAGTGCTAGACAAAAAACCCCAAACAAACAAACAAAAAAAACCCACAAAAAAAAAACCAGAAAAACCCCCAAAACCACAAACAAACAAACAAACAAAAAACCAAACAAACAAGCCCCCCCCCAAAAAAAAACGCCAAAAATTCATATCTCTTCAGAACATACATAATTGTTGACTTGTAGCCTTCTTGAGAAGTCTGGTCATTTCTGAGCCTCCAGAATAGATGGGATTGGTGAGATCCAAAAAGCTCATATGGCCTAAGCATCAATGGACTTCTATACCTGGGAATATGGATGATATGCCAATTTTTTAGAAATTTTCAAAACAAATGACAGATTCTGACTGAGAGACTGTATTTCTTTTCTGCTGAATTCTGGTTAACAAGATTGTCTCAGAAAATAAATGATGCAGCTGTTATTAAAAGCTGTGTGGAGAAAGGATAAAAGTCTGACTCCCAATTGCTTGCCAGCATCCTTTGTGCACATGACAAATCTACTTTATCAAGAGGAAAGCTTTGGTTTCTGTGTAGCTTTCACTGATTTAATAAAACCCAAGTATGCAAGCTTAGCCTGAGATGTGGGAGGCCTTCCCCATATGGTTTCTGATGCTTCTGAGATAGCTGGGAGCTGTGATGCCAGAAGAGTTTGGGAGAACCCTGGAGAGCCCTCTTCCTCTTCATTTTAAGGCTGGTGTGTCTATCCCATTTCCAATGTGTCAGCTGGTAATCCCATAACTGATATTAGCAGTCAATTTCAAGCCACAGATGACTTGATTAAACTCTTCAGACTCCTATTTCATTGGGTGAAGTCTGCCAAAAAGAAAAAAATAAATTCATATACACAAACACTTTCAGGATGATGATGAGCCACAGTGAATTGGAATGATTTGCTAGTTTTATGATAGGCTTTGGACTACATTGCTGCTTTGAGGAAAAGCAATAATATGCATAAAATAGCATCTGGAAGGGAGAGGTGAGTGGGAATTACCTCCAAGTCTGCTTTGAAGAAACTGTGGATGGCAAAGTTGTCTCTCATTTCTGTGAAGGCAAGCAAGCAAAATGTGTGCGGGCTTTAGATGAGCTCATTCTCCCCCACGTTAAAGCTTTTACACTGGTATTGTAGACTGGAACATTATGAAAGTGAGTATTATTTCACAGACATTTTTCCTTGAGGATGTGACTACTTCTCAGCAGATTGCAAGACACTCCTATGCTACTCTGTGGCTGAGTGTCCTGAAAAGCTTCAATAATAAATGTTTTTAATGGTTCAGAAGGATGAATTCTGAGTCTCCAGACAGAACACATGTGGCATAACTTGAGTATATAGCTATGCTGGAGTTAATTCATGCATCCTAATGCACTGATGATTTCTTTAATCATGAGGATGACAAACACAAAGTATTGAAGATAAATACTGGGAAGAAAATCACTCATAACTCATACAGTTAGTGTTGTTGCCACCACCTTAAACAGTGATAATTTGATGAAGTAGTTGAATTGGATTCAAATACCACTAAATCACATTTAACAAGAAAGACCAGATGTTTTCTGAGAGAAATTACTACAAACAAATTTCTGTTTATAATGCAATCTTTTACCAGCAAGTTCTACAAAGCTTCGGTTGGTTTATTCCAGTTTGTAAGGAAACAAGGTCTGCTATCTTCAGTTGATTTTGTAGATTTTTTTTCTCTCATCAGTGTTTCACCTATTCAACCAAAATAAAGATGGCCATTTTAAAGTCAGTGGCATTTTCTGACAGAAGAGCTATTGCCATTAATTGTAACAAATGTTTCTAATGCCTCACTTCTTCAAAAAGAACTTGCATGTGCCTTGAAGTCCTGTAGATCCAACACAGTATTTACTATATTCTTCTTATTTCCAGGACACATTTTGTGACTTGGTTACTCTCCTGGGTTGTTTTCTGAAAAGGACTGTCTTTTCTGTCTGTGTATTACTCTGGAAAAGAAACACAGCAGTTACAAAACAGTGTAATTACTTAATCATTATTTTCTATCCCAGTACTATGATCATACTGTACAAAAGTTGCCCAAGTGGACGAATATTTTCCGTTTCAGGCTCTAGTGTAATACCACAAATGCACAACACATTTTGGAGGCCCTGTCCCAACAAGAAAAAAAACCAAACACCTTTTTTTCCATCACAGCTGAGTGGAAGCTATAATAATCAAGATGAGTAAATTGTATGACACTCATTAATATTTAACACATGGTTGCTGCTTGGATTTGTTGGTAAACATTGAATATCCAGTGAAATTAGCTATTAATACTGTCATAGAACAGCAAATTAAACACTGGTTTTGTTGACCATTGTGGTGATCCTGATCTGCAATGATAGCCAAGATTCATAAAATAGCAACATAGTGCCAAACTAAAGTCAGTAAACAGTACATTTTCCTCCTTTATAAGATTTTTTATTTTGCTTGTGATTGTTTTCCAGAATATTAAACTAATCTGGATATGTAATAACAATAAAAACTGAAAGTTCTCCATATATTCCCATTAGATAATGGTTTTCAAAGCAAAAATTAAATAGGCTTTGGCTATGCAACCTGTGTCATTTCCCAAAACCTGATCATGCCACTGATTCTCCCATATGCTCATACAAGGATTTGTAGCAGAGAGCTGTGACACCCTTGAGCAAATGGCATTTTCTCATAATCACAGCACATTTTAGGGCATAATTTATTTGAATCCATTTTTCACTGTTCACTCACTGCTAAGTTTTATACGATTTAACTTTCTAACACCTTTTCTGTCACTCTGTCCAGAAGACTCCACAGTATCTCTTATTGAAAAAGTGTTTTAAAAATACACAAAGTTAACTGCCTTTCATTTTCCAATAGTAGAGTGTCTTGACCGTGTTTTGGTTGTTAAAACTCCAAATACATTAACAGGAACCTTTTTAGACAGAACAACATTAATAATTGCACTGATCACCTGGTGTTGGCTCAACACCTCAGTATCAAAAGTTTAATTCCAGACCAGTTATATACATAAATCCTATATATACGAACTGCAACTGCTATGAAATCTTACATGGTTTCCATGTATGATTCAAAAAGTATTTGTGCCTTCATCTCTGTGAAGACAGTCTGAGAACTCTACTGGCTCTATCCACTGAGCAATGGAAAGATCACTGAGTTTTCTCTCCTTCAGCCTGCCTACACTTCCTCCAGTAAGACGCAGCCAGTAACAGACTGCCAACTCCTTCCAAGTGAATAGCATTTTATTAGCCTAGTAGAATATCCCACTGATTTTCTTGTATTTATTTTGACTCATTTGCTGTTTTAGAAAGGAAATCACCGGAATAATACATTGGAACTGAACAAATATTTCTTTCTTTTAAAAATAAGCAGTCTAACTTCACCTACACAGAGGCAAATCCCTCTATGTATGATAAAAAGCAGAGGTATGTTGGTATTAAGTGGAACGGTAGCTCAAGCAATGAAATTTGATAATTTCTGTAGTATCAGTAACAGTCTTGCTGGACCTAGAACTTTACTGGCCTTTTAGCTGGCACTCTAGATTGATTTTATATTAATGCAGACATCACTCTTAACTCAGACAGACATAAGGACCTGACAGAGTAGTACTACTAGTCTGAGTAATTCTAGCTAGATTGAGGTGTCTGTCAACTGAACATTTACAGATGTGCCAAAACAGAGAGCATCATTCGTTCATGTAAACGGCCAATATCTCACCTGAGATACTACAAGAAGGCAAGTTTAACCAAGGCTTCAAGTAGGAACAGCATTTTACAGCCTTCACCTCTTGAACTGATAGTTGCTCTGTATCCAATCACCTCAGTTTATCCACCCCCTGCCTGTTGGAGCATTAAGGGTAACCGTACATAATATAACTTCCTTCATAACTGAAAAACATATCATTACAAATAGCAACTGGAATAAGCTCCTGGGAACCTGCCCACTCCTACTGATATTCCAAAACACTTGTAAGTTTATTTTATTTACTGTTCTTCTCTATAGTATCCAGACAACAGCACAACATCAGTAGATTTAAACAAAGCTCCATCTTATACTCTAGGGCATTTACAACTGGGATAACTTGTGAATACTTTAAGCATGAACAAGTTTGCTGTGATATTTACTGGATGACTCTTGTCCTTCTGGCTTGCATTTACCTATTTCTTTGATCTATAGGCATGATTAGACAGCTCTGAGCATCTTTTACACCTTCCCTCTAGAAAATGTACAGTATATTTGTGATTTTTTTTTCTACTTCTGCTGCTCAGGAGCTTAAATGTTGAAAACAGTAATATTTCTCATCTCTCTCTGCACTAGTTTCCAATTTCTGACATTGATAACCAGTAGCAAGAATTATTATTTATTCACCTCCTTTACATTATATTTGATTTTACTGAGCCTTTTTCTCTTTTTCCACGGAGCCCTGTAGCACACATATCCATACCCTACTCTGCAGGATTATATTATGCTCATTTTTGTGGATGTATTTGTTATCACTGATTGCAGAGAGATTCTAGACATCTAGATTATAAAATACAATTCACTTTTTTGAATACTGAAGAAAGATGTTATTAAAGCCACTTAGGGTTTCTATGAGGTTTTAATTGGTTGTGATCTGCACTCACACATTCCACTCTACTCTGTGTTTTGCTGCTTCTGCTTCTCTTGCTTTGTCTTGTGAATTTTTCTGACGTTGTTAGATACCTCACTGCTCTTGCAGCATTTCCAGGTCTCAGACATCATCTTGTTACCTTTTTTTCAACCTGGAAAAAACCTGAAACTTGAGACAATTTTAGTATGGAGGTAATATAAAAGGAGATCTTTATTTGAAGGCCTCCAGAGGCAGTTATGGAAAGATGTCCACAGAAGCCCACCGCCCCACCCAGGGGTGAGTACATTTTCATGGGATTTAAGAAATTAGCATAATTGATAAAAAGCACTAATTAGGAGGACACATGGTGATGCAGTTTCCCCCCCAGGTCAAGCCCCTTTTCTGGAGCCCCCCTTCAGCACTGGCTGTACTTTGTCCATGAGAATGTATCTCCAAGAGTTGTTCTCAGTCTTGGTTCCCTGGAAGAACCAAGACACCACTGGGGCCTTGTACCCCCTGGGGCTTGGAGCTCTGGAATTTGTTTTGTCTTTCTGCTCAGGGAAAGGCCATGGAAAAGTACTGGGGAAACTAGATGCTAATGCAATAGGTGACAGAGTTACAAATATAAGTGTGAAGAATACAGAGAACATATAAAAGAAAGAGGGCAAAACCCAAACTACATGAATTTGACCTTGCATGTTCCCATCTCCTGTGCACTTTGCTTTTGGTACTTTTTGCTGCTTGATCTGAGCATTTCTACTTTATAGAATCTGTTTTCCAGCTGCCTGTCCCCCTTGATCTGCCAAGTGCACACATATCTCTCTTTCCTTGTACTTCCAGCCTCTCTTAGGTGATTTCTGCATATTAATGCCGACCGACATAAGCTTTCCACATGCTTGAGTCTGCATCTTCAGAAGTCCTATCTGTAGTTTTGGATCTTAAATTCCAATTGCTATCTGATCTGTGATAATTAAATCTTGCAAAATGCCACAGTTAACATGGTTCCTATTAATTTAGGCTTAGACAGGAATTCTTGACTGAATTCTCCCTTGCTTCTGCAATTTCAAATGAAGTCTGATGTTCCAGAGATTTAATTTTTTTCTTAGGCATGAAATTTACCTTAAGGCACCTCACTTTTGGCGTTAAAGCTATCATTCTAGTTCGTAGTTTTGTTATAATAAACATCAGTAAATTAAAGTCTGGTAAAATAGATAATATCAAATATACTGTTTTGCTTCTGGATCTAGTCCTCCATAATATTTCTTCTGATATATAGATAATAGAAGTGAAAGACTTGTATAATTTACAGACTTATACTCAGAGACAGTGTAGAATGACAAAAAAAAACAAAAGATAGGGTTATGAATTGATTTTGACAGACTGGAAAAAGAGTCAGAAAATGGGGCACAATAAGAACAAAGACAATAATTTGCATTCACAAAGGAATAATCAACAGTACAGACACACTGTAAAACAAACTTAGCCTTTCTTTTTGAAAGAATCTTGACATAAGTATGAAGCTAACATGAGTTAATTGTAACTGTTGTAGGAGAGGCATAGAGTATATTGATATATATGAACAAAAAAAGAATTATGAGTAGCTCTTCAGTCAGTTCATCATTGTTACAGCCTTAGCTAGAATAATGTGTCCAGTTTTAGATAGAGAACGTGAAGAAAAAAAATAGATGAATCTGAAAGTTTAAAAATCTCGTTTAGGGCAATCCTTGTTTTGACTAAAGAAGAGAAAGTTGAGGGAGGATGTCATAAAAGTCCTCAAGAAAGTAAAAACTGTTTCTTATTACTCTGTCAAGAAGCAAGGGGAAAAATCTCTGTTCTGGATTCCCGGAGAAAAACAGGACAACATGAATTTCAGCTGCAAAGACATGCAGATTATTTGCTAGGAAAAAAATCCTAGAATAAAGAACAGATAAAAAAAATAAAGTGCGCAAGGAAGTTATATTGCTTCAGTTAATTGATATCTTTATAAGCATTAGACATATTAGACAGATTATTTACAGATTCTTCTGAGGGATAAGGGGGAAAGATTAAAATTATCATCCAGCCTCTGTATATGTTTTGAAACCCTATTTTTCTAAAATGATGGGGTAAAAGTCAAATCCAACAGTCACTTTTTATGACTCTCTTACATGAAATAAAAATCTAACTGTTCATGTGTGTATTTTATTTCTTTACAGCATCTTTTTTTCAGGGAGAGCTTCAGTTCTCTGTGCTCCTCCTTACCTGAAAGTCACTCTGTCTCTCTGCTTAACCAGATCAGGCTGACCAACATTTTTCCTACGTTACTTCAGACGTAAGGGCAGACTGCCTACCTTTTTCCTAAGTACTTTGGACTTAAGGTGTTACCAATTACTACCAGCCTGATGCTGCCTTTTAATTGTTTGTTACCATTCTGAACTGGCAACCCAGAATTAAACCCTGAGGGTTTATAAGGGATGAGATTCACAGAACCAACTCCACAAAACAGAAGTGGGAAGAGGACTACCTACACCTCCTGAGGAATGCTGTGCTGAAGATGGGACTTAAATCATATCCTGTTTCAGTATTTGTGTGTGTGACTTGGGAACTGTGAGAGGTTATACTTCCTAATCAGTATACAAATATTTTATAGGTGTAGACACTTATAAAACATTATTTGAAAAAGTCAGTGATCTCTTTTCTAAGATACTGATGTTAAAGCAGTATGAAATTATGCCCTTTACTTGGAAAAGCCCTTGGTGAAGCACTTTTTTTAGGAAGTGCCAAGCCAGAATTCAATGCCTTCTTTATCTAAATTAGTCAAAAATGCACATTTTGTTCTTCCAGGAAAGAAGACCTAACTTCTGGGATCTAAGTCCAGACATCAGAAAATGGAAAAAATTATTTGTTTTATTCCAGTGTCTATTCTATTAAAAAAATGTGCGAATGGCTCTGGGAACAGGGACAGAATACAGACATGAGTTGGAAACAGAAGAAAAGCAAATTAAATAGTACTGGAGTCAGGGATTGGGTCCCAAGACTTCCCTTTCTTCTCTGTGGGCTTGAACTGCCAGGCACTGCACAGGCACTGATCCCAGCAGCAGAAATACAGCTATAAGTGAATTTTTAGGCCAAGAAGAAAGATGTTTAATGATTTCAGGTGACTTCTGAGCAAGGTGGCTTTGGATGATGTTTTGTCTTGAATTGCTGTCTCAGCCTTTAGTGCTGAAAATTTAATTAGCTGGGATCAAAAAAAGTCCTGTTAAGAATTTGAATCCTCAGATGAGGGCACAATCACATTACACATTCATTAGAATCTTCATTTCATCTCATCAAATCAATGGGGTTGCACAACTGCAATGAAAACAACATTTTGCTTACTTATGCAACTGATTTGGCATTCAGACTTCTTTCTGTTTGTCCATTCATATGGACAAAATCATTCCCAAAACTGGAATGATTATTCTTTTCGTAAAGTAAAATTGAAGGTATGAGGATTTTGCATTATTGTTGTTATGAGAATAATTACAGAAGCCAAATTGTAAATTAATAAGAAGTTGCACTGATATGGAGGAGTTCACCCATAAAGATATTTGTGCATCAAATGAAGAGAGGTAGCACATGCATTCAAAGTGTAACCTAAGAACAGGAGCTCATACAGCATTCCTTTTTTTTTATATCCCCTTATATTCACCATTCTCTTTTTGAGCAGTGATTTCTACTGTCCCAGAACTTTTGAAAGTCAGCAAAGTAATATCAGCAACTGAAAAAAGCAATAACCCTTGAAATTTTAAATGTGAACAAAGGCTCATGATATTTATTGAAGTTCTCCTTCCGTTGCAGTAAACATTGCTATACATACCAAGGGATCTTGTCTTGTATGTGCCAAAAAATCTGTTACATGTAAAAAAAGAATAGGTAAATCTGGATATGCAATATTCTGTGAAATGCTTTTTTGCGACCCAGGCACTTTTACTCCCAGCTTTCAATCTCATTAGTGGAAATTTTAACAGTTATAGGTTTGGGGTGTTTTTCTTCCCCCCGTTTATTCCATACCCAAAATTAGATGTTTTCCAATTGTGAAAAGTCCTCAAATGTCCTGAAAATAGACCAGGTTTTGGCAAACAAAAAGTAATCTCTAGAGACTGAATGTTTATGCTCAATGGGCATAGTCCAATAAATTTGTTCATTGTCTGTGCAAAGAAGTCTGACAATGGCAGAATTGTTTTATGAAGGGCATACCACATGTTAAGTTCATAACCATGGAGTTGTCAGAACCAGGGCAACAAGTCTAAGATTACTACAGTCCTTGCCAGTTATACACATGTATGATATTTTTTATAGATGGACTGACTGAAGTGTCTCAAGGTCTAGTTCTTTCCCCAGGCACTACCTGCATTTTCTTGCTGCCTGACTGTTTAAGAGGGACCATGGTCCTATTTGAGCAGTTTACATTCCTGTCTGCAGTCCTTAAATCATACAACTGCTCACACCCTGCACAATGCTAACTGATGCTGTTTAATACACTAATAGAAAATGTACCATAACCCAGGGAAAATAAATGCTGATTAGGTACAACATACAGCACGTGAAATTTAGTAGTGAAAAAATATCTCCAGATCAAAATAACATTGGGAACACCTTTTTATTTAATCTCTAACCAGTTTAGCTCAAAAACCAAACAATTAATTGAGGAGGAAAATCTCATGTCATGGTGTAGTATTAAAACTAACCTGGTATAAACAGTGTGATATAAATAAATGTAACTCTTCAGCACTGATAAATGTACATAGTTTGACATAATTAATCCTGTCTGCCAGCTTAAATGCACAGGAATTACAGTTCACTCCCCAGGTGATAACAAGACTGTGCAATCTTAACAGCTTGTTGTGAACATGGTGTTCAACAGCAGAATTTCATTACTTCAGCACTCTTCTCAGCTCCAAACTTTCTTTTCAATTTACAGTTTGCAGTTGGGTTTTTCTAGAAAAGACTATAAAATCAAGAAAAAACCTGCAGATGAGGAGATGGGGGAAGTTCCGGGAAGGGAAGGGAAAGGAAAAGAAAAGAAAAGAAAAGAAAAGAAAAGAAAAGAAAAGAAAAGAAAAGAAAAGAAAAGAAAAGAAAAGAAAAGAAAAGAAAAGAAAAGAAAAGAAAAGAAAAGAAAAGAAAAGAAAAGAAAAGAAAAGAAAAGAGAGAAAGAGAAAGAGAAAAGAAAGAGAAGTTTAGTTTGTTACTTTCTCTCACTGCCTTACTTTCATGCTTTTTGCATTAGGATATTTAATCTTTTTTCTTTGTCTATTTGATAGCTTCTTACTAAGAGACCTGCAGGCATTTGAAAGAGTACCACAAATTATTATTTTTTATTTTAATGCAGAAAGAGCCAAAAGCAATGTTGGCCTCCTGAATCAAGTAACACCACAATACCTTTTCCCCCTGGGAGAGGTCCTGTTTCGGGTTGCTCAGACAGGGCAGTGGTACCTGATGGGTCCCAGCTGCCTACAGCAGCAGGGGCTGGGGGCCACTCTGTGCACTGTGGGGGAGGTGGAGGTAAGAAATGCTGCTCTGACAGCAATTGAATAAACCTGGACCAAAGGCTGGCTGCAATGGTACGTAACTGATAAATCAGATTTTGATCTATGCAGGGATGAATAGAAAAAAGGAGAAAGATATTGAACTTTTTACCTCACCAGAGGGGAGAAAGGAGCTGATCTACATCTCAGATTCATCTGCTCTACAAAATGTGAAGCAAAAACTGTTACTTTGCAGGGCCTCATCCCCATCTAAAATTGAAAAATGATGCTAAGAGAATATGTGAACACAGCCGAGATAAAACTGCATCTAACAGTAGGATATCTTGTTAGCTGTATCACACACAGCCTCACTCCACAGCTTTCTCCTGCTGTGAGCACTGCAAGTGGCCACTCACATGGGCCTAGAAACAACCTTAGCAGCTGATTTTTGGGCCCCTGGGCTCATCAATGGAAAAATACAGAGACCCTGCAGACATGTTTGAGATGTGGCCACAAGTGAAGCAGGTGACTGAACTTCAGAAAGGTCAGTATGAGTTTTTTTCAGTTCAAAGTACAAACTTAAATCCCTGAAAGTATGTGGATTTTGACAACCAGCTTCTGAGTCCAGAGGAATAATGAGACAGGTCGTCTCCCATATCTGTAAATACGGAAATAAAAAATTATATTTTTTACCCTCCTCCTGTTTTGACATCTCAGAATAGCACACCATCCTTTCCTAATAATGCAGTAACCCCCCTCCTTCCAACCAAAATATTCAGAGGTGGAAACAACTGGCAGCTTCTAGCTTCCCTTCATTATTATAACTCATTCACTTCCTCTGGGAAACACAAAAGAGGAATGTTTTGCTAGGATTGTGTAAAAGGGAGTTCCAGCTTGCTGCATGTGGGTCAGAGGGTCATCTCACCCTCCAGGAACAGCAGAGAGAGGATGGGGGAAGATGGTGTGAAGTGAAACACTGAACCAAGGGGTTATTTTATGAGGGCAAAGATGCAAAAATTATTCACTGATCCTTACATCAGACCTGTGCAAGTTGTTGGAATCAGAAAGAGAAAAGCTAGTAGAACCACATAATGGTGTACACAGGAAGGTAAGCTAAACGGTCAATCTGGGAAAAAGGAATGTAACAGGAAAGTAAATGAGTTCAGAAGTTTCTGATGAACAGGGAATAGAAAAAGAATTTAAAAGTTCTGCTAAATAGCAGAGGTTATACATTCATATTAAAAAAATTAAATTCACTGAAAAATTTTATCTGGAGGAAAGGTCTCAAAAGCAAAAGCTGCAGGAAGCTGAAAAAAAACAAGAGATAGAAGGTGGCTTTGGAAAAGTTAGTGAGTAAAATTTCTGTTATCTGCTTTTTCCATGACTATTCCCTCACATATAAACCCTTTCCAATATGCAAGCAACATTTGGTTCTTAGGGGAGTACAATCTTCAAATCCTGCTGAGCTTCAAATCCTACTTTTGAGAACTTGATGCTTAATATCCACAGGATCCTTTGAAAATCCAGGACATAATTTCTGATAGATGTACTATCCCATTGAAAAACAGCATTTACTCTATAATAAATCATAAAAGGTTTTGCTATCCCCCTTATGAATTATGTCTTGAACAGCATCTTATACCAGAATTCACCAGTCTCTAATTGTCCAGGGGTAATACACTTGGCAATAGTTCAATACTTCTTACTCTTAGGCTATGAACTTACACTGAAGTTTTGACTTTGAGAACCTTCAGAAGGAATATTCAATCTCTCTCCCTCTCATGAATCACCCACTCCTCTTAGAGGCAGTCTGTTTTCATTATATTCGATCCTTGAATTTTACCTGTGAGGAGACAGATCATGAATGTGAGGATACTGCATTGTAGAGATCATCAGTGACTTAACAAAGCCTTAGTGAGTGGAAGCCTCAGTACAAGTTTAGAATTGTCATTGATTTCATGCATTAATTTTTTCTAAAAACAGGAGAAGTACAATAAATATTAAGGAAAATTCACTACCCTCTTTGACCATCTCACACTGTCAAAGGAGTAGCAGTTGAAAACTGATATGCTTTGCAAGTATGAATCACAGCATAACAGCACATCTAGGCCCCTAAATAAACTCTTCTTTGTCTCCAGGATTCTCCAGAAAGGCAAAGGCACTGAAGGCTGTTTGTTTTGCAAAGCAGTTGATTTGCAAGAAATAAACAGAAGAAAGGCAGCTTTCAGTTAAAGAACAATTTCTTTATAGGGAAAAAAAAAAGAGAAGAAATTAAAAAATGCAAGATTCATTCTCATTTTAATAGGAGTCTCATTATGACTTCAGTGAATGCCACATGAACTTGCTCAAGAAATATTAAAGGATATAAACTGGTATTTTTAAAACTTCCACTGTGGCTAAGATCTTGACCTAAGTGTAAGAATTCTGAGAATGGAAAATCTGTGCAGGACATCCCCAAAGGAAAAGGAACAAGAAAAACGATTTTATCTGGTGTCTGAATTCTAGTAACTTATATTAGAAATTTGCTATAATTTCTCACATAAACCTCATAGAGAAATGTAAAGGTAATCAGAAATCTTAATCCATAAAGATAGTTTTCCTGAGTTCAATGGAATCATAGCGCCAGTAATAAGACTGAATATCTGCCCAAGTATGCAACTGTGCTTGTATCTACACATATATGTAGATATAAAAATGCTAAATGATCTACTGGTTGAAACAAATTCTTTCCACTCAGGATTTCAGGGATCTGCTGTTTCTAACACTACCAGATGACTCAATCTTACAGGATGCTCTGTATTGTCAATTACTATTCAACTGGGATTATTGTGTGGGTACAGAGAAGGGGTGGAAGTGGAAATCATGTGTATGTAGCCTCTGCCAAGGAAACAAGATAACTTTTTAAATGCTATTTTTGCTGTGATTTGTGCAGAATTTGTATCCATTAAAGGTAGGTAGCAGAGTGAGAGAGCCAGATATTTTGCTTGAAAATAAGTATTAATGACGACCTCAAGTGAAGACCCGACTCCAATTAAAGTATTTGCTGCACCTTGTAACTCCAATTTCACCCTCAGCATAAATGATTCCTTGCTGAAATCATATGGCCTTCTTTCAAAATACACCTATTTGAAAACACAAAGCAGACTACTTTGCTATTTCATAATTTTAAGAAATAATGCTGAACACAGTTCATTTTATCCAGAAGTTATTCACAGAGAAAGCACCTGTCATGGAGTTAGTTCATCACTTAGTGCTTCCCCACCTTCTGTCTTTTGTCATGCAGATGGAAATGAATGAGATAGAAAGAAAAACCTAATTCCCTAATTACCTTTTTAAAAAATATTTCTTTGCAAATTTAGCAAATTTTTCTAATACATTTCATGAGAAATGTAAAGTCAGTTATGTACAAGTGGAATGTGTGTTAAGATTTTCCCCTTGGAAAGAAACCCAATTTTTCTGAGGTGTGTGGTGGCCCCTAGTGGCCCCTGTCTTCAGACCAAAATGTGACAGCTGTCATGTTTTAAAACATACTTGTTGGGATGATTAATTTCAAACATAATATGTTAGTTCAAATGACATATATATTAGCTTTATTTGCAACTGCATGTAAGTACTTGATGTTGTTTACCTTCTGGAAGGCAGCATGCCATTTAAAAAATATAGATATATGTATGTAATATATGTATGTTTAGTAATCAAAGATTCACTTGACTCCAATTCCTTAATTTAAACATCCTTCTAAAAAGATGAGAATATTAGGTTCAGTTTCAAAAGGCTTTAGCTTTGAACATCTTCCCTGCAAATAGGTTTTTGATATTTCTTCATCTGGGCTTCTTGCAATGTAGAGAACAGCACAGACAAAAAATGTAAAGAGTTGCTTAGAAAAAAATTGCTGGTGTTCCCAAGTACAAAGTATAAATCCTCAAAACTTTTGGTTTTGTCCTATCTCATTCTGGAGGTGCATAAATCTTGGGGGAGCCTTACATCCTTTAACATTATGTATTTTAAGGATTTTCACAATTCCGGTTTGAGGCATCCCCAGAGTCACCTGTGCCCTGTGGTCCTGAGAAGCAGAAGAATGTCACACACTAACCATGAGGAATTAAGCTGTGCTTTGGTCTAGAGCTAACATTGCTCTGCAAAAAGCCACCTTCATTTCTTCTCATCCCCAAATGCTGAATCCTTCATGTGTCAGAGATTCTCATAAGAAGAACAGACTATAGATCTGTAACCACAGATCTTGCAGACTTCATTACAGGGTCTCTTCTGCTTTGGTTGTTTGTTTGTTTTATGATGACTGACAAGTATTTTTAGTTTAAAAATTCTTGAGAGGTCCTCAAGATAATGAACAACATAACTGTATGATCAGTATAATACTGGGCACTAAAACACTGAAACAAATGGAGTTGGCTGAGCTGTGGGAACATTTGTGTTCAGAATGGATCCTTTGGTGAACAGCATTATTTTCAAATAACAATGTGAAAATTCTTCCTGGGATTTAAAAAACATTCTTTATTGCTTCCTGCAGCCTGATGAAGACCAATAATGCTTTGAAAATAATGTGGTATGTCCTAAACTGACTGTTACAGTACTTTATAAGTAGGCAGTTAATATATTCAGAAATCCATAATTTTTCTAAAATACTGGTGGCTTTGTAATTGTTTGTATCTAAAGTTTGTTTTTATATGCTGTGGTATCTCTCAAAAAGCTTTCTTACTGAATATTTAGCAGGTAAAATCATCTTTGCTTATCTTGTTAGTTCCAACAACCATTACCTCAATTTCAGATTTGCAGCATGGAAATAACTAAAAGTTTAATTTCACAGTAGAATCGTTTCCATGGAATTTAACATATAATGAATAATCGTGAAACAATAAACTGGGAAATGAGATGTGTCCACAGGGAAACTCATCTGCAGAGAGACTGATGGAATGTCTCTCTCGGTGCATGCTACATGGCAAACCATTTACTGCCTTTTTACTGAGCTCTGATCTGCTGGGAATTTACTAACCCATATATTTCTGAAAGCTGTTGTTATCAGGAGACAGCTGCTAATGACAGTGGCATATAAATCCTAGAACACAAACAGAATAACCTGAGGAAGTGGCATGATGAACCTCAGGAATTTCCCCTTCCAGTTTTCATGCCATTGTGGCCTGCAGACATCCCAGATCTGCATTCAAGCTCTAAACCTTTTGGGTCCTTCATACTGAGACAGGCAGAGCTTTCTCTCTTTCTTCTTTTCTTTTCTCTCAGTCTTGATGATTTGGTTTTCTGTCTGTGGAGTCCTGCCCTATTCATTTTGTGCCAAACCCTCCTCCAAGTTTTTCTTTTTAAAAAGGGCCCTTCTGTTAGGTACTACTACCTTCCTTTTCCACGTATCTCTCCTAAAGTATTTTTGACCTTGCTATATCCCTATATACAGAAGGACAGGAAATTTAAAAATCTAACAAAGAGGGTCAACAATTCACATATTTTCCCACTATAAATAAACCAGATGATCTGACTTTTTAATATAAAAACACTTGTCTCTGTGACCTCTAAAGCAAGACTTTAACTCATCAGGGCCCTTGTAGATTTGGATCCTCTTAAGGAATTGGAGAGCTTGATTAACTGGGATTGTTCAGCTGGGATCTACAGTGCTGAGAAACTGAAGTTTTACCCTTAGAAACAAGACATAAAACAAGTGGCAAGTTTTTGGTGGCACCTTGGAACGTTATCAGACGCTGCCAAAGTGACAAAAATTAGCCCCTGGGAGGTATGTGAGAGCTGCATCTTTCACAGTGGATTCATGTGTGTTGGAACTTTTCACTTTGGGACATGAGTGCCCTGACTTTGTCTCTGGAAGCCCAGGGGTGGCCATGGCCTTGTCCTGTCTGGGAGCTGCTGTTCTTGCTGCTGTTTGGAGAGCTTGATTACCTGCAGAGACCCATGTGGAGGATGCCAGATGCTGCCATATCTCTCCTGTAATCCCCCACTCTCCCAACTCCCACTTGCAGAAATGGGTGAGCATTTCTTGAATTATTGTTTTTAAAGAACTTGAGAAGGCAGTTTATATCTGCTCAGTTACATCACTTGCAAGATGAACTCTCTTCCTACCTGAGATTTGTTTTGTGTATATATACAATCAAGTATCTGAGTAGGTTAATATTCTCCTAGAATCAGCCCTAGCATATGCCCATATTGGCTATTCTCCATAAGTACATCTTCCCAAGGAAACTCACTTTCAAACTCCTAAACTCTAAACACTCTGCAATGATCATCAATTGTCTGTTTCAACAGAGACAGTGTCCAGTTATTCTGAAATATAAGCCTTTTTTGGATATAAACCTGTTTGAGATTAATTCATATAGTCACTAACCCTTGTACCAAATGAACATACGCATTGGGTCACCCTGTACCACATTAGGAGGAAAGTCAGTGAATTATGTTACAATTTCAAAAAAATATTTGAAACCTAAAGCCCACCACCATTTGAAACACCACAGCCTCTGGTGTAGCTACCCTGAATTATTTACAGAAACAGACCCAGGGTGGGTATCTAAACTTTTTTAAGGAACTCAAGAAAGCAGATTTTGGAAGTATCTTGAATGAAATTGAAACAGCTTATTGCATTACAAATTTGTATCTTCCGAATAAAAGATTGAAATCTACAGTCAGGAAAACTCAGAATCAGAAACTTACTGGTAAACTAGGTTTCTACTGCATGCTGAACCATACAACTCAAAACTGGTCTCTTACACTATTTAGGAAATGTGGAAAATGTTTCTGGCATCCTTGAATGGAAATTCAATCATTTTTAGTAAGCTTGTTCAGAAAAAATATCTTGGTCTGAAGTGTCTGGGTGTGTCTGCTTATACATGAATTTCATATTTATAAATGTCCAAATTTAAGTGTCCAGTTAAACAGGCACAGAAATACTCAAACACTGATGACTTCTATGCAAATCTATCTTCCACTCTTATTATGTTTAAAAATATAAAATGTCGAGGTACTTATCAAAAAGCTTTGGGTCTTGACAAATTTACCCAGTTTCTGAGGGCAAATGCATGACCAGGCTTTTTAACTTCCACAATTGGCCATTTGCTACTATTTCTTTTCCAACATCTTAAAAATACAAACTCCATTGTTTAAAAGCAGGGTGGGAGGAAAGATAAATATAACTTAAACATATAAACAATAAAATTTTGATGGCTTATATCTACTCTACGGGGGAAATTTTGTTTTGTGAAAATGCTATTAAGTTTTCTATAACACTATTGGTATATAAGAGCACAAAGCCTGTTTTCTTCCCTGCTTTCCACCTTATGGTACTGTGACCTAAAATGAACAAGCAGAAAGTGTCAGACACCACTGAATCATGATGGGAAGAGAGTGGACTTCCTGCTGAGTGGGGCAATGGCTATTCCAGGTGGGCATTAATATGGAATCAAATGACCGTCAGTCCACCATGTTTATTTGAAATACCTCTGAAGGGATTCTCTATTAACTGTTGCTTTGTCACTCTTCACAAGTTGGAGTGCAAGGAAAAACCCATGTAGCCCGTTCTTTGCTGGGCATATCACTTTCATAATTACTGAAGTAATAATATGGACTACTGTTACACATCATCAGCTTCACAGGCTCTGAGTGACGTGTGCTGGCCAAGATCACAGTGGCTACTGCCACAGGCAAGCAGCTTCAATGCAAACAATTCTTGTGCATTGCCATACTTCTCAGCTAAAATCTCACTTCATAAACAGTCAGCCCTCAAAAATGACATTTTATGGAAAATATTTTTGCAAAGTTACCAGTGTTGGCCTGGGAGGGTTGTGCAGATGAAAATTTAAATTCAGCATCCTTAGAATGAAAATGAAATTTCAGAATTTACTGTAAGGAGAAACTCTGATTCATCATTGTTTAATTTAAGTTCATTAAAATCCAATTCAGGAAGAAGGGACTTATACTACATTTTTAGACAAGTATGTATCATGCTTGCATATGTAATTATATATAATTTTTATATGTATAAAATATTACAGTAAATCAACATCTTCCTCTGCCATAGCAAATGCGCAAGTTGGGGGTTCGCACATGCTGAAAGAAAAAAACCCCATCTGTTTTACTTCAGGACTTGACTGCTCAAAATATATCTATGTTTTAGCCCTGTTAAAATGTCTTCATTATTATTCAACCAAAGCAACTGAATATTTCATTTACATATTATATTTTGAGTTAGTATTGAGAAAACAAAAAAATATGTTAATTTCTTCTCAAAAAAGGGTTCTGGCCTTTAGGGGTCGTTTCTCATTCCCTCCGTCAGCTCTTAGCAGTGTACAATTTCTTAAAAATCAAAAGTGAAAACAAAACCTCTCCTGAGACATTAGAGACTGCAAGCTGCAAATGTTTTTATGAGCCTTGTACATTGATATTCCACAACTGCTGCTGTACAACACCTCCACAGAGTTGTTGACAATTTCTTTCCATCACTCTGTGGGAGAATGAAAAGGAGAACAATGAAGATCACTTTTTTCTTCTCAAAAACATCACAAAATATTTATGAAATATTCACTATCAAAAATATATATATTTAGCATTTACTTCTTTCAAAGGTAATCTCATAATTCCTGTTAAGTCAATTTTTTTTTGCACAGTCGGCTAAGGTGTCAGATATGTCAGATGGTCTTATAACAATACAGAAGATGTTTGAAAACAGAAGTCAGTTCTGAAGAAGTGACACAACTTTCTAAGATTTCCTCTAGGTTAAATCACACCCAAACACTTCCTAGGCCCAATCTAACCTAAATCCTGAACTTGTGAAATGTGTGACTCTGGCTTCTCCTGACAGATATCTGTAGAGAACTGGAGTTCTAGGGTCTGGTTACAGGGTTTTTGTTAAATTTAACATTTAACAGTTTCATCTAGATGACCACTGAACCAACAAACTACCATAAAAACGTGCTTTGTCCTTCTTGCAGAAGCCAGTCTCCAATAAATTTAGCATGCAGTCATACAGCCAGAGGTATCAGGAAAGAATAATGGGTGGTGTTGGAGAGAGCTCTGGGTGATACTGAGATCAGCCTGCTCCCTCCAGCTGCTCCTACTTTACCATTATCTTAGGCTCTTATCTTAACTGCTCAGTGACATTCAGGACCTACTCCAGTGCTCCAAAACCTTACCATGTCATTCACATGACATGCAGGGGCATGGAAGTGATCTGAAATAATCATCAGCAGACAAAAGAGTAGCACTGGAACAGAGACGCAGGTATGGCCAAGTGCTCAGCAGTAGCACACACAAGACTTGGTTCTCAGGGCTGCTCCTTCCCCTCCCCATATGGACAGAGTCAAAAAAGCCAGCTGGAACAACTTGAGATTTTATGCAAAAGATCATCTTACAAAATACTGAGCTGTCATACTTCTGCCAGCAGGGCAGACCTCTGCTGGGTCCCCCCGTTCCAAAATATCATCGCGTAGCAGACTTTTGAGAAAGTTGTGGTTTGTAAGAAGCAAATGCACTTTACATTGTTCCAGAAAGACACTGAATAAAAAATAATAAAGCAATTCATTATGATTCACTTGTAGAGTCTGAGGCAAAATTAGCTGAAATAGAAATAAAGACAAGAACCAAAAAGCTCATAAATAAAGCGAGACGTGTGCGTGTGTGTGTGTGTGTGTGTGTTTTAACTGAGTCAAGTAATCTATTTGCTGCTTTGAAACAATTTACCCTGCACTTGGGGCTTCATCGGGGAGAGGAAAGGATAAGGGCTGATCACAAATAAAAGGGAGGAATAAGAAAGAAAAAATAATGAACAACTGCTGCTGCTGCTGCAACATTCCTCAGTCCAGACACTGAATCCAACCTTGAAACTGGATTGGAAAATAAATCAGTAAGCCAACACATCATTAAAGCAGAAGGAAGAGGCTGTAAATTCATGCTGCTCATTAGAAGTTTACCGTAATTGCTTCACATTCACAGTGGATACAGTTTGAGCTGTGAAGGTGATCCTGTTGAGTACAGGTGGGGTTCTACAGCAATCAGCACTTTGAAGGGTGTTTATTGAACTATTCGTCAGATTTGGGTGTGGTCCTGAGGCTGACAGAGTACTGGAAAACCTGGTGTGACTCCTGGCTTCTCATGTTTTCTTTTGCTTTTTGTCTATTTCTTTGTTTTGCAAGATTTGGAAGAAATTCTGAGTTTCTATATTTCTCCTGTGTATGCCTCTGCAGTTTCTACTCAGAAATGTAGTAAAGGGACAGCTTTTGCCTGCAAAAAATTCTCTGCTCTGAGACTTTTTAATTTTTTTCGTTTTTTTAAATAACGAAATAAAAAGGTTGTCTCTGTATTTTATTGCAAAGAAAAAAAGAATCACTTTTATTTCTCTATTCTTATCTCCTTTCCCCCCACCCCCATAAAACCTGAAACACGTTTACAATCCTAAAAACAAATATCTTCTATTTATTTCTCGAATTCAGTTCACGCCATCGCCTTGTCTTAGTAATGGGCCTGAGTTGTAAATGTAAGTACAGACCCCAGATATCTGGGAGTGGGGGCTTTTTTCCTGATTTTTTTGATTTATCCTTTTTTTCATGTTGATGTCAAATCCATATGGAAGTCTTGCCAGACATTCCTCTTTAAATGCAAAGCTGTCTAAGTCATTCAGCTCCTTGCTGTGTTTTAGATGTTAGTGTTGTTTTTGTTTGCTACAGGAGAAACCAAGGATCTTAACCTCAAATCTAAGCCAAGTAAAAAGGCAACAATACCACTTTAATATCTTCATTTTAGATCACCTTTTTCTGTCTCTAGTTTCAGTCATGTGAATATAGGCTTTAAAAACTTGTCCCTTTTCTATATTTAGCTTTTTAATAAAAATTAAAAGTCTCCTTACCACAATTTATTAGAAGTAAGATTTTGCAGGGAAAAAGAAAGGAAAAAAGGGTAGGAAAACTGATTATAAAATTCTAAAAAAACCATGAAAGCTAGTGACAGAGAATCACTGTCTTGGTAATTTAGAATGTGTGGAGGAAAATTGCTAGAAATATGTGGTGCATCTAATAAGACTTTGGCCACAGCACTGCTGCTGCAATAGGGCAGTCAGTTTACATCTTAGTATCCTTATCTTACTTCCCAGACAGTTCTCTGCGAGTGCAGACTCACACAAAAGAGTGTTGAAACAGGCCAGGCTCACTAAGAAAAATGATGTGAGAATTCTCCATATTTTCAAAAGAGAGTTTGGTGTGAGCACATGATTTTCTTATATGAGCTATGTATGCAGATAGGGGTTCTCATAGTTTCAAGGCTCAACCCACTTGGCAAAACTCACAGCAACTGCCTAAACGAGTGTTGCCATTTCTCCATATTTAGTGACCTATTTAATATCAAAATATCCAAAACTGTAAAAAGAAAGACCAATGGTGGCATCTTTTCCAGACAGATAATACATCAGTGAGCCTGTCTTCCAGGATAAATTACTGTCCAGTTTAAGATAAAACCAGCTGCCTTCAGTTTACCAGAAGTTCCAGTGTGCTTTTAAACACCTTTCCAAGAGATAGTACATCCTCTGCTTTCACTGCACTGACTGTGTTTGTCAAGAAACAATGTGCAGTAGTCAGGCATTGACAGGATACAGGGAAAGAGACAAAAGACAGTCCACGTAACAGTCAGGAGAAGATGATGCCATATTAAAAGAAGTTAATGCCATAATTTGTCAATAAAATATTTATTTGTTCAAACACTAACACAAGAAACAAATCAAGTTGTTTTGAAACCAAAGTTTAGAAATATACAGCTGTAGAAAGTTTGCTTCTGCATTCTTAATAAAATGTTTGTGTCCAAATATGTTTTTTATCTAATGCCTCAAAAGTTTTTATGTGTCTTAAAGATTTTAGCTGATGTGCACATAACACTTCACATGGCTTTACCTAAAACAGATGAAAACAGATAATTTTTAGATTGCTAAAATGTACAATAGAAGGTTATAGGAAAAGAACAGCCTTTTTGTTTTTATATCCTCAATTTTTAGGAAAGGAAAACTAATGAAATCCAATTATATGCTGCTCAGTTCCTGGGATGAAGGCCAACAAATCTCTGTCTCTTATCTTCTCCTTTGACTTCCAGGGCTTTGAGATTATGTCTGTGAAGAATTAGTAAGAAACTTGTATGCTCTAATTTAGCTTTCTATTTATTTTCTCGCCAAAGTGCTGCGTTCCAACCATACCTGTTCTCTCACACTACTATGGTGGTCTTGAACTAGTAGAAAAAAAATGGTAAGCTCTGTTCTCATTTTATTATGGTCTACTTCCCTAATCATAGCAATAAGTTACACAAAAACTCCAACATCCATATAATTTATCTTTTCTCCCACATACTTCCTGAGATATTGATCCTTTTAAAAACAATGAGAGAGAGAAGAAAACCTTCAGTTTAAAATTTTCAGAATCAGGCAACCACTTCTGTTTCCTGTAATAATAATCTGAATTCAAAAAACTTCTTTCTGCTGAAGAAAGTCAGCACATAAACATCCTAAGAAACAGCCTGTAAAACAAGGTATTATGTTCATTGAGCATCACTCACAGTAAAAAACGATTTTAAACAAAGGCAGTACTAAATGGCAAAACTATCATAAATTCCGTCTAGCCACACTTTCTTAACCTGGAATATAAACCTTCAGTTTCCTCCAAAGAATAAAAACATCAGAGCAGTTTTATTTAATCCATTATCAGTAGAGGTGCTGCTGGTCCCTAACCACACACGTAGTAAAGATATCTGAAACTACAATACAGCCTTGCAGAGAAAAGCACTAGTGTTTCTGTGTCTATATGAACATCTACCCTGAGTCCTACCAAACTTAGTTTGAATAAAATTAACTGGGAGCATTTCAGTGTCTTCAGTGAAGTTCAGCACATTTACAAGAACAGAGAACTTGGTCATGGAATGCAGATCAACAACTCTTGTGAAAATATTTTTAACAACTCATGAAGAATAATTTTTATATGACAACGAAGACAATTAGAAAATTAAGAGTCCCTTTCCTTTAATAAGAGAGAATTACTGCATAATGACAGTTCAGAGATCCTGAGTGGACACCCTTATAGAAACTACATAGGGAATAGTCTCAGAAAATCAAAAAAAGGACTGATCCTCAGAGGTAACTGTATGAAAATTGCTTTTCATTTTTTTTGATTTTGAAGACTGCAAATGTTCTTATTCCTTTTGCTATTCTTTTGGAGGCCTTGTTTCTTCTCTTTCCAATTTCCCAAGTTTCAATGAAGGGACACCAAAAGGTGAAGCAGTACATTCTACTAAAATACTATTTTCTGGAAAGCTTCATATAAAACAGACAAGAATTTATTGCTAGCAACAATATCCTAACAACAGAATCTGTTGTACTTTCATTCCCCCAGCTTTCCCCTTTATGTAGCCATAGTTCATATGCCAACCGGCCATTCAAACCAGAAAATTCATTGGAATATGATTTATAGTTCATCCACTGAGATCACATTCATTACTATTCTTGGGAGTTATTTCAGCAATATAAAGCAAGCATCATGCTGACTTACCCTACTCCATTATGCTTAGGGGTCTATTGTATTATTAAAGCAATGGAATGTAGTAAAACCACACCTATTTTAATGTTCATATAAAATATTCATCTCTGTTGGATAAAGGCTTTCATTTTTAATGCATTACATAACATTCCTAACTTTAGTGGCAGAGGCTACAACTCAGGCTGTTCGAATTTATTTATATTTTTTCAAATGAAAAGAGATTTCTCTTTGGTTTCTGTAAAAACAAGCAAAACTATTGAGACGTCTACAGCTTCTGTGCTCAATAAAGAGTCAGAATGCTTGTTTAATAAAAAGGCAGTTTTCATTTAATAACTGGTATATTAAAAGTACAGTAGCCAGTCCTCAGATATAGGGAGGTACCTTAGTTCTACTCTGGAAAAAGATACAGATATGTACCATTTTCCAAGAGTCTGACTTCTGTAGGAAGGTAAATCAACATCTCCAAGAGATCTCCAGAATCAGGGGACCAAGCCCATGCAGAATGCTAAGAGGTCATAGCCTCATCCCATCAGGGACAGAGACCAGCTTTTCTGAACACTGCACAAGTACCTAGGTAAAAAGCCCTTCCCTCTCTGCCTGAAGCTGAGGGCACCTGGGCTGCTTGCTTCTCTCACATAGCTTAAGGATGGAATGGGTTAAATAATCCCACTTGGCAGCCAGAGCACAGATGCAGAGAATCTAGGGAAGGCAATGATACAAATCCTCATGTTGTGAAGTATGTACCCCTTCAAACTCATTCCCAAAATCCTGATTGCGATTTTGTAGCTTTTACTCAATACAGGTGCCCATTCAGCCAACATCGGACAAACATCAGGAATCAAACTGTAATGATGTTAAAATTAATTGCTTTCTTTTACCCTGTACTTGACTGTATCAATTACAGATAATGACAAGCAAGGATTTAAAGCTAATACTTATGGAGAAATGGCCTCCTCTGTGTGTTCTGTTTGCTTTCTGCACTGGTTTTTCCATAATTATGTGCTACCTTTATGTGGCTTTCTTATCTGTGCATGAGTGTAGGCTCTGGACTTTCTATGGTGACACTACTATGAATACTAAGTATATGAAATTAAGTAGAGTCTTACATAATTATATACTTATATACTTATACACTACTAAGTATATGAAACTTAGTAGGGTTTAGCCAACATTTGTAGCTGTTTTGTAAGGAAAATAAACAGTATTAATAAAAGGATTTAATTTTATTTAATTTTCCAACTTAAGAACCAAGTAATTAATTTCATAGAATATTCTGTTTACCAAATATAGTATAACCACCAACAAAGTTTTTTTTCACCTCTGACATGTATATTCCTGCATGTGCTGATATTCCAGAAATATTATGATAAAGGACAGGTTGCTTTTGATTTCTTCAAGTTATTTAATGTGTTCAGCCCAACAGGATAAAAGGAATTTTTAAATCCTGCAATGTATGTCTGGTTCTTTACATAAAACTCAGCATCATACAACTGCATCTAAGGAATTTACAAGGTAAAAGGGAGTTTCAGAAACTTGTTCTGAGATAAAGCTGTCATGTTAGAAGAGAAAGATTGTTCAATACACACACATGTGGTGGAAATGTGGCAGTATATCTGGAATATGTCCTCATAAATACCATTCTGTACTGACTGGGTGAAAAACTCTATAACATCAAAGGATGCTTTGGGAGAACACGGTTTCTCGGAAAGAATAAATTACTGACTTTGGAGTTCAAGTCTCAGAAAAAAATGTCAAGATGGGGAAGGCAATTCTTGATACCTTGCAATGTACTCAGATCACCTAAACATTCCTTCTATTTAAAAACAAGCCCTTTTGAATAGGTTTGAGTTGCCAATATTGACTTTTATACCTTTTCACTATGTATTCATCATAGTGGTCATTTCTATTTAAAAAACAAATTACATGGAAGAGTCTGGTAACAATATGTCTAATTTTCAGTATCCTTCTTGCAGAACATGATTTTGGAAAAGGGGTTGGTGGAGAGCAGGTCAAAAGCTCTGGGATGGGCCTGAGGAACTGTAGCACAATGGGGTCTCCTTGGGGGCGATGGTAATATAAATAATAATGAAATTATAACAATTCTGCCTGCCAGGCTTCCTTCTTCAGGATATTACTGCAGCACATCTGAATGTGCTTTGACCTGCCTAATGCTTTTTGATTCCCTATTCTGGGAACTATTTGTTCCTTCATGCATATTTCTGACTTTCCTTTAGGAGAGACATTAAATGATTGAACAGATTTAACCTAATTTTTGGTCAGCAGCAGTCAGTGAATTGCTGGATATTTCTTTTTATGTCTTGGTTCCACAGAAGCTTCAAATCTGTCAAGATAAAATCCTATACAAAACCTTCTCTCTGAAATCTTGGGAAAATTCTACTTTTAGTCACTTACCTAAGTACCATCCAGATGCTGTTGCTGTAATACTTATAAGCAGAACTTACCTTTAATTAAAACCATATTGCAACAACAGAGAAACAGTGGGCTTTTCCACCCAGCCAAGTGGAATCTATACATTTTGTTTAATTATTCAATTTTTACAGTGCCTTTTCCAGAGGAGACCCTTCTCTTTCCTGTCTGTCTTTGATTATTCCTGGGTTGGTGCCACTATCATGGTCTGCGCACCGCAAGACCAAAACTGAGTTTTTGCAACACAAAAGAGTGGGTCCAGCTCCTCAGTCACTCCAAACTTGTATCTGACAGCTCTCTGGAAGCACAGACCATGCACAAACTGCCAATAAAAGCCAACCTTCCCAACTACATTCCTTTAAAAGCCACTATTGTTCTCATTCATGACTGAACAGCTCAGCTTTCATTTCAAATGAAAAAAAAAAGAAGTCCAGGCTGCATTGAACAACTTCCAGACATTTCCTATACCCTCAGAGCATTTCAGTACTATTGTAAGGCTTTTGAGTGTAGCACCCCTGAAAGGGTGATGGTTATTATTTTTTCCAATAGGACAAAATCTCTCTGATTAGTGCCAGCACAATATTTCTATAATCTTTTAAAAGAAATTTTCCGTATGTATTAACTTGAAGAATTGGAAAGGCAGAGCAGTAAGTTCATGCAAGGCACAATTTTACTGACAGACAAATAGATGATGGATTAAATCCGGTGTTACTTCATCTTCTTCAGAATGAGACATTTTCATTGTGATCCCAAATTGTTTTTCTAAGTCACATTCTGAGCTTCAAGACAATGCAAGCAGTTATAAATTATTTTCATTTTGCTCAATGTTATGCTAGAACAACAATGAGCACTGGGAAGATGTCATGAATAGAGGTGTTTTTAACACAGATATCTTGGTAGCCCTTTTCACCTATTTCTTGATTACATTTCCTAATTTATCCCTTTACTAGAATTACTATCTAAAAATAGACTACAAACTTCCAGTGTGCTAGATACCAAAAAGAGGGCATGGTCCTTACCCAGGAGACGTTATGATGTAAAACACTAGGCAACAGGCCAGTTAAATTAGTGAGCTATAAAGCAAACATCTGTATATTTTTAATATCAATATATTTTTAGAAAAGGTATCATTTGCCTCAACTCTTTTCATATTCTGAAACATGTATTTAAGGAAAGAAAAAATAGGGATAGAGATTATTTATATTACACACACAGAATCACGAGAGGGGAAAGGCTGGAAGAGATCACAGTAGTTTATCTGGTCTGACTCAAGCAGGGTCATCCCCTAACACACAGGACTGTGTCCAGATGGTTTTTAATCATCTCCAGGGAGGGAGATTCCACAACCTCTCTGGACAACCTGTTCCAGTGTGTGGTCACCCACATAGGAAAGAAGTCCTTCTTCATGTTTAGGGGGAGCTTCCTGTGCCTCATTTTCTCCCCATCGCCTCTTGTCCCATTGCTCAGCACTACTGAGCATGGCCTGGCTCCATCCTCTGACACCCTCCCTTTGGATACTGACAGAGATTGGTGAGGGCCCCTCTCAGTCATCTCTTCCTAAGGCTGAACAGGCCCAGCTCCTGCAACGTTTCCTCATAAGAGAGATACTCCAGTCCCTAAATCATCTCCGTAGCCCTCCACTGGACCTACTCCAGGAGCTCCATGTCTCTCCTGCCCTGAGGAGCCCAGAACTCCACACAGCACTCCAGATATGGCTTCACCAGGGCTGAGTAGAGGGGCAGGATCACCTCCCTTGACCAAATGGTCCTGCCGATGTACTCCAGGATTCCATTGGGCTTCTTGCCACCAGGGCTCCCTGTTAGTTCATGGATATCTTGTTGCCTGATATTAATTTAAATTTTATTCATATTAAAAAAACCCCAACACCCTGGTTTCTCTATGATGAACTAACAGAGGTGGAAATGGCCAATATCTATTGGCAGGTCAGACAGACTTTGTTGCTTTGCTTTATAGTGGAACAGGGATCAAAGTACTGATGCTTCCCTCCATTGTACAAGGGAAAAAAGAGATATATTCAAATAAAATTGTTTAAAAAAATCCAACCCAGTTAGTAAGAAAGTATTTACATGAAAATGTTAAGTAGGGAGGTATCTTCAGTCCTGATTTCTGATGTTTAAATGCCTTTTTTATATTAAAAAAATCCCTTAAAAACCAAAAGACTCTGCTAGACATGAGGTCAGGCATAGATTTCCATTTAGAATGGTCAGTGGAAGATAAAAAGGAAAAACACTTCTCTTGGGCACCCTCCTGTACAGAATTTCCCTTGGTACTGGAGCAGTGAAAATCTTCATCCACTTGAGGGGATTCAGACCCAAAATTCCCATGAACCAGAGGTGGGGACTTGCCTCAGATACCACAGTGAAGCTGAGCATGGAAGTCACTTAAAGCTCACTCTGAGGTGCAGCAGAGAGATACAGTGAAGGTGGAAATCTATAGCACATGGATAAGACACTCACCTGGAAGGCAGGAGAGTAGCCATTGATCTGGTTTTTGTATCAGGTAGCAAAGCCTGATCCATATCCCCAGCAAATGTCACTCACACCAGCAAAGCACAGACACCCAGCAGGAGATCCAAACAGCCCTGTGGTGAATTAATTTAGCTACCCAGAAATCAATCCCAACACTAAGGAGCTGTCTCTTGTCACTGGAAGCACCTAATCCAGCTATCTCTGGGATCCTCCCTTTTTTCTCTCTCTAATTAGCTGCTTGAAATAACACAAAATGAAAAAAAATTATCATCTCTGTTATCTAATGGTTTTGTTATTCAGCATTTACATTGAAAGTCATACAGAAGAATATCCTTGTGGACCAGCTTTCTTCCATAAAAGCAAAATAAACTGGACTCATCCCCTATTGTCATTAAAGAATTTTATACCAAGTGTAAATAGCATCAATCTGTGAGCAGGAAAGGACTTTTCTCAGTGGTACATCCACTGGAGAGGAGATAATGCTTTTTCATATTTGACAAGAGAAGGAACTGAATGGATCCTGCACAAACTGGATGAATTTTCTCTCTACAGAAATACTAGGAAAGCCAGGACTCACTGTTTTGGGCACAGTCTTATTTAATATATATACTCGGAATATATTTGTAAAATCAGTTCTTTGGACAACATTAGCAAAAACATACTGATTATTGTGTCTGGTGGGGCTGTGATGGACCAAATGAACCTATGTGGTTTAGGCAGTGGAAGTTACATGTCTGAGATGAGGTGGCTGCTGAAGGAGAGTTTCCTACAGCTCAAGAGCACATGATGTTAATGCAAGTTCTTTCATGGTAAGGAGGGGCAAGTTGGCTGGGGAAATCTGTATGCAGTGGGATGAGTAAGTTCTACTATCCTAATCTCTCCAGGCAAATAATACAGTAAAGCATTGTCTAGATCTATCTAAATTTAACATGAGGCGTCCTTATTGTTTTTATTTAGTGGATTAGCAGTGACCTTATCCAAACATCCTCTTTCCTCTCACTGTTTCCTTCCCTATTGCCTGTTTCTCCTCTACAGCTGGGAGGAAGCACCTCTTGGTCCCCCAGGACTGTCCACTGGGTCACATTGCACTTGTCCAGGGCCCCCTTCCCCAGCCAAAGCTGAACACACACATCTTAGAGGTGTTAGAAGACTAAAATATATGGGCAATGGTAAATAAAGATTAGACACTAGGAAGCAGGGAGAGATGGAGGAAGTATGTAATAAAATTCCTTTCCTGCCACCCACGCCCAGCTCTCCTCTAGGTGCTAGAAGGGAATGAAGTCTCTCTTCCTTGCTCTCTTTCTCTCTTTGCCCCTGCTTCCCCTCTTACCTGGACAGACATCCCCTGGTCACTCTCCCACTGGAGCAACCTTCAGCAGATCCTAGGACTCGTGCTCCCAGGTCACTGGCACATGTGGGGGACTGGTCTCTTTCAGAAAATCCTGGTGATATGTGACCAGCCATTCTAAACGTAAAACCCTGGAAGTTCCTAATGTGTTCAGCATGTGCAAACTTATTAAGTTCTGACTACAGGGAAACATAATCGTCTGCATATAGTTGGAGGTAGTAAGAGGAGAGGTTATTAAACATGGTACGAGTGAGTTTATTAGGAGTAATAGGATGGAACTGAGAAGGCAAACACTTGAACATTTGGAAAAGCTGCCAGACAATGAGATCAACTCAGTATGAAAGACTAGTGCAAGGAGGTGGGGAAAACCACATTTAAAATTAGACTTAACACTAGAAAATGTGCTGTGGGGAACACGCCTACCTGGCAGAGATGTGCAGAACCCTTTTCTCTCCACACCTAGCACCCTTGGATCTGAAAACAGGTCCAATCACAACAGATCCAGACTCCAAAATCTGAGGCTTCATGCCATCTCTGCTATGATTAGAAGAAAGATCTTTTTAACATATGTTATGAGATACTGGAAACTGTGGAGGAGCTGATAGTGACAAAGATGGGAAAACCAAATAGGGGATATGAGGCCATCTTTGCACTGATAAAGGCCAAAGAGGATGTTAGAGAATTGTGATATTTATTTCCAGACTTGCCATCACTCATGTCTTTGCCTAAAACTTTCCTTGTGCATCAGGTATTTTCTGGGTGGAAAGGGGATGAAAGAAAAGTGAGATGTGTGAGATTAATAAAGAAAGTGCCTAAAATTATGTCCAGGGTGTGGGAAGTTCAAGCAATATATTTTGCCTTTCAGTGCAGGGGAAAGAGAGCTGTTGGGAAAGTCTGGCATGGTTATTTTTACAGCTCCATAACTATTGCTAAATACAGCTTTGTAGACACCGCTGACTGGAAACACCCACCCACCAACCATGTATTTATTGTGAAACCAAGGCAATAGCAGAAGGCACCAGGGCTGCTGTTATCAAGTCAGCTGGGAACACCAGCAATCCTCATGTCCTCTCAGCAGCCAGGAGATCCTGGAGCTCCAAGTCAGCAGCAAAATCTTGGTTCTCAGCTGATACGACACTGCATATATGGGACTAAGAAGGCTTGAATTAACTGTCAGACATTGCCTCAGGACACAAAGGTGCAAAGATTTTTCCATTCTCCTTTTACTTGCAATCTCTCCTCTTAATCCCACACAGCAGTTTCAGTGAAACCCAATAGGTCACTGGTTGGTTGCTTCCCGCAGCTCCTGTTTTCTTCCTCTGCAGACAGTCTCAAATGGAGCAGCTAAAACAGGTTTAAGTGTCTGACACACAAATACCAGAAAAGAGCAGAGGTTTGTGTGGATATATTAATGGGCACACTGGTTTGCATGGCTGAATAGTGCTTTTTAGGGGGTAAACATGGAACTGGCTACAGCTATTGCTGCAATTTGGTATTTTTGAAGGGTATTCTGTTTTCAGAACTGGGATTTTTATTTCTGAAAAAATACCTCTGTGGCTCTATTCTATACAATGCTGCAGTTTTATGCCCTCATACATGGACTCTGGGGTGTGTATTTATACTCTTGCACAATTTCAATGTACAAATCAAGAATATTTCACTGTGTAAACACACACCCAAATGAGACAAATTGGACTACTTCTGTTTCCAACCAGCTGTTCTGTCTCAGAGTCCTTAAAAAGCAATTACACAGTTGAATACAATGTCTCTGATGCTTTTTCATTAAAAAGTCTTGGCTAAAATATTCTGAGTTTTTATTTATCTTCATTATTGTTACAGGCTTTGGCAGCAATACATGAGGAAATCAAATAAGGTAATCTTCATTATTTCATCCAAATGATAAACATTTTCATCATGTGGCTTGGATAAAATACTGTAAGTACAAAGCTGTGGGAAGCTGATGAAATACATATTAATTAAAATATGGAAAAAACAATGGCAGGTGGATACTAAAAAACCATTCAGGATTATGAAGCTGTGTAACTTCACAGTTGTTGAAAAAAACCCAATAATATTTCCATTAAACTCAAACATTTTTTTCCTCAATAATACTTCATACTTGAATGCATAGTTAAAGAAAGTCAAGAAACTCTACAAGTTTGTGTTTGTTTTTCTGTGAGAAAAAAAGCCAGCGTGTGTTCACCTCAATCTTTTGAGTTTTATTTTCAGACAGCTACTAAATGCAATGAATTTGTCTTCACTTCAAAAAAATCTGAAATACTGTTACTGCTGCAGAGCACTTTCTTGGAAGGCAGTCTTAGGAGAGTTATCCCAGCTGTCCTGAAATCTTTGTTAACTCAACTCCATCATATTTCTTGCTTTTCATAGGTGGACATGAGCACAAGATACATGGTGCCTATTTTTTCTGCTGGGCTTCTGTGTCATTGATATTACCAAAGGACCAGTTAGAGAAAAAACAGGCTTTGGAGGTCTGGAGTCTTGTATGGCAGGCTGAATTCAACCATTTAAGTGACCCTTAGCAAGTCATTTAATTTTGCACATCAGTTTTCCCTTATGACTGCAATTTGTAATATCCAGGACACAGATTTCTGGGTAAATGACACTTTTATTATTTGCATGACTCACATCCAAGAGGCTTGGTCACACAGTAAACTCATCTGCATTGAACACAGTACAAAACTGATAAACACACATATACAGACTGTAAAATTGTGTGTTAGGGGCAGAGTAACAATAATTCATAATGGCAAAAAACATTAAGATTAGCTGTCTTTTATGACTCTTGCCCATGACTCATAGAGAATCCTGGAGGAAGCAGAGCTTTGAAAATTACACAAACTGATGAAACATCCACTAAAAATTACTTAGTCACAACAAGTTCTCTGCTCGCCAGCAGATTGTTTTGACAAGCTGTTATCTGGAATATCTGAGGCAAGGCAGCTGTTTCTAGTCATCCTTCTCCACAGTGAACTGTGCATGGAAAGTGTACAGTGAGGATATGTGGAGGTAGTGAGTGCCTACATGATATCACCCTGAAGTGATCAAACATCTGAGTTTTGTTTTATTTCATAAGTCTTTTTTCATTAAAAAAGCCACATGTCAGATTCTGTTATCCTAGTCCTTCCCATAAAAGGATTATAGCTGTCTAGTTTATCAGGGTTCATTTTTTGCTTACAATGGGCAGATTTCCTTCTCTTTACAGTATAAGACATTAATCTTCATTTGTCTACTAATCAGTCCAAGGATTTTAACACTTTATGCATGGAAAGCAAAAGAACTGTCAGCATAATATAATTAAATTCTCTCTCATTGACCCTTAACATATTTAACAGCACCTCTTCCAGTGATATAATTACAGTAAATTGGAAGGAAAGTTTCCAAATTCAGTTGGATCTCCTGAATAGTAACTGCATTCTTTATTCCTGAATCCACAGCTGTCAGCACTCCTGTTGAGATGTATTTAAAGAACCTTCAAAGAGTAACAACTACACACCCATAACAATATCAGGTAGAAAATCCTACTTACATCATTGGTGATTTGTTAGATACCAAAGACCTTTCTGCAAAATGTTTGATCTTCCATTTAGAACATGGTATCCAGGATTTAATCAAAATAATTTAGTAGATGTCTCCCTGCTCTACTTGCTGAATAACCAAAAGTACACAAATATATATCAATTACAAACGTTTCTGATTAGAGATACTTAAGAGAGTATCCATATCCCAGGCCACGGGCTTCAGAAAAATGAATACCATCTCAGGTCATTTAGAGGTAAGATTGAGGAACATATACAGAAAAAAAATTAATTGTCAGTGCAAGATTTAAGCCTGTCTGCCAGTCTCTCACACAGAGAAAGCCAGAGTATAGTTTGCCTTGGTCCTGGGAGAGTCCACCTTTCAAATTTGAGAGAGGGCCACCTGATCTGACTGTCACAGATACCCTAAATAATGATTTTTCTTTTTGTTATTTTCTTAATGTAACTAACTCTCAGTTTTAATCCCTACACGTACAGGACTGCACAAACAATTTCAAATTGAAAAAGACCCAATCTTTTAGTTTAGTCAAATGTTCTCTTTCACAATGCAAAACTTCCATGCAGTGACAGCTGGAATCAGTGTACGCACCAAAAAAAAATCCTGCCAATATTGTCACTGAAAATAACCCTGAGAAGACACTGGTTTGCCATCTGCATCCTCTGCAAGTCCACTTCCTGACTATTGATTTATCAGAATTTCCTTCCTTCTTTCCATCCTTCCCTGTCCATGCACATCTTATTCACCGAGCGAGTGAAAACAGAGGACTTGCATTTCAAGGGACCTCACAGCTGAGCAAGAGCAGCCCTTCTGTGAACCCTTCTGATTCACACCAGCACATCTCTGTTCTGCACAGAGAACTCCCCTAGACTTTTCCTGCTGATCAAAGTATTGCCCAGTGATAATGTGGAGCAGAAATGGAGTTTTCTTGGCTACTGGAGGCAAACATGATAGCTCTTGAGGTTAACATGTGTTTTTGCTCTATCAGAAAATGATCTCAGCTGCCACCCCCTAAATTTCTTATGTTAAAGGAAAATCAGACAAAATCAATGTAGCAGACATTTGAGGAGTGGGAGGAGAGCTATGTTTCCTTTAACTTAGGCACCATCAAGAGCTCCATCCAGCTCTGGCACATCCATCTTCCCTTATTGCTGTGAGTTTTCGGATGGGCAGAAGGCATTTTCCTCTCTATTTCCTCCACAGTGTGTTCAGGGCAGGTTTCATGGCTGTTTTATGCTCCTCAAACAGACCTAGGAGCTGGGCCTGGGGCCAGGAGTCTGGCTCATTGTCCAGAAATGTGATTCTGATTTGGACTTTGTGGTGGGTGAGGGAGCTGTGCTGAGTTTCCTTGGGGAAGAAAGGAGTTTGGCCAAAGCCTTTGTAACACAATACAAGTGTAAACCACTGAGCTGGAGAATGCCTTGTGATAGAAGGGGCTTTGGCCAACCTCATTTGTATCACTTGCAGCACTCCAGGACCTGCAGCTGTACCAGAACTGTGTTGAATGTGAGTGCTAATCATCACTGTGTACACAGCCATGGAAGGGGACAGAAACTCTTCAACACATGACCGAGAGCAGATGATTCACACTTGCCTCACAGCTGTTTGCTCCTGCTTTGGGAGAGGATTAAAAATACATGGAGAGCAAGGAAATCGGATGTGTGCTGCTATCCTGCTTTTCCTTCCCTCTAGGAAACTGTTAAGTGTGGAAGAGCAGAGAGGTAAGCAAGCCCCCTTTCCATGAGCACTGCCTCTTTGCAAATTCAGCTGGATGGAGACAGTCAAACTCACTAAGACAGACTGCCAAGGCTTGGCAACAGAGCTGTAATTATTTGAGCCATTTGCATTTTGTTTATTTTGTTGATTGTTATGTGATTACAAAAATAATCTGGTTTTCATTATTTATTCCTTATCTTTTCAATTCCCTCAGGAAAGAAAGGAACAAAAGAAATTTAATAAGCAAAGACAAGGACCCACAGTATTTCCAAGGTCTTCTGTCCTACAGGCTGAGGAATAGAAAGAGGGCAAGTTCCTAAGTGTTCAACTACAAATTATGTCTACTACAAAAGTAGGCAGGATGTTGAGAAAGAAGGGATGTGTGCTTCCCAGTTAGACTGGTTTACCTTGCACAGCAATAATCTTTGGTTTGAGGATGGAATGCTAGACTCCTTAACAGGCAGCAAAACCTCATCCATACTTGATCCTTGCCCCTATAGCATCACCTAGCTTCAAGAAAAAGCATGGTCAGGGATGAGAAAGTAAACAGTGGTCTTTGAACTTCTTTTGAACTTTTCTTTTTATATTCTGGTTAAGTAACCACTATTTTACAAAAAAAAAAAAAACTTAATTGGGAGACTGTTTTCCTAGTTGCCTGTGTCAACCTGCAAGAGAGGATTTGAGACTTTCACTCAGACTGAAGCATCTTGTGAGCACATCTGTCTGCCTACCTAAGTTCAAGAAAAGAGAGTAAATTCCTCCCCATTATTCCAGTTTAAAATCTATGCTATTTCACACAAAACTACAGTAATAGGTAAGTTTATTTAAGTAACTCACAATATAATAGAATAGTATTCACTAAAAGAAAAAAAAAATCAAACCAAAAAACAAATGAGAAAGGAGAGGACAAACACCCTCCAAAGCAAAAGCCAGGGTTTCCCAGCAAGGCAATGAGCTTTGCTGTAACAATGGCAGCAGCCCTCATGAGCAGGAGCCCTGCCTGTGCAGTGAACACGACTGCAGCTCTGCAAAGCTGCTTGAGATGAGACAGGTCTCTTCTCACTCCACAGTCCTCTCAGGAGAAGAGATTTTTCTGCTGACTGATCAAGGCTGTAAGAACAAGCCTATTCCTAGGGAGCAAAATGTTAAAAACCCTTAAATATTTTTACTTTTTAAGGCAGCTGCTTTTTCATGGGAGTGAAGATAGATGTTAGGCAAATGAAATCTCTCCATTCAAGTCCATTCAGCCTCATTCCTTTTTTAATTAATTTTGGCTGTGTGACAGCTTCCCTTTCCTGTCCCGTTGCTCTTTCCGATCTGAACTTTTCCCCTCATGATCTGTCAGAGTTCTGTTTTCTCTCTCTGGCTGTCACTTCTTAGTGTAAACCCCAGACCACATTTTCTACCCTACAAACTCTTTTTCTTTTCTTCACCTTGGACTGTGCTTAGAGACTCTCACCTTACTAAAACACAATGGAAGTAGACTGCTCCTCATTTTGACTCCTGTTTATGCTGCTGTTGCAGACAGCCTGCAGACAGAGGTAGAGGAGACGTGCCCATGTTTGGATCTGCACGTTGCATGCCAGGATGCTTTGACACCTCCACCACACTCAGAGAGATAAAAGTATCAAAGAATTTTAAGTACTCATCATAGTAATTTAAGGACTAATTTGATCCCAGAAGGTCATTGACAGTTACTATGCTGGATAACCACCTGGAAGGTACTAAGCCTTGGCTCAGGCTGAAATAGGTGACTCAAGGTGCCAAGCACTCTTCACTTGTGTCTGACAACAACCAAAAATCCAGTGTACTGCCAGCCTTCAGAGTTTCTCCCACTATTTGGATGTGTCTATAGGATACCATGGAAAGATCATATTGTGACAGGTCTGCAGAAGCTGTTTACTGGATCATGGCACATTTGTTGTATGTGAAAACGACACATTTCCAGCCTCTTGAATCACACCTTTTAAAGACTCCATATGGGACCTGGATCCAAAAATATTTTGGTGTATTTGTAAGTTTTTTTCTTGTCTGTGAAATTATGTGTTGAAGCATTCTCATGAATCAAATCACTTTGAATCACTTTGTCCTTAACTTCTCTCCCAGGTACTTCTCTATGAGAGTATTTAAAGCAAAAAAATAGAAATTTTGATTCAACTTTTTTTATTATTTTTTTTCATTCACATTCTCTGGTGCTAGCCCTCGTACCATACTTTTTTCCCTCTGTCCTGGTTTAGGGCAAATTTGGGAGGAAATCTCCGAATGGGGTTCCNAACAACAGCAATAATAATATGAAACAATAAAACCTCTCGCTGCTCCGAAGAGAGATGGCAAAACTGAGAGTCTGTGCCAGGAGTCTGTTTATCAGTCCCAGTCGCTTCGGTGCTGGAAAATGCCGAGTCCCGGCTTGGTGGGCCACGGGTGCTCCCCTGGGTTTTTCCAGTCCAGAGCAGATTTAAACAGTCCCAAAGAAAAAAAAACAGTCCAGGAAAGCTTCTTTGCCTCAGCTAGCTCGACTAACAAAGGGAAGAAAAAAACTCTCTCCGTGCATCCGACGAAGGAAACAAAAACAACCACACAGTCCCAAGGATGAGAGCAGATCCTGAGGAGTGAACCCTGTTTTTCAAAACAAACTGTGCGCTTCTTCTTTCCCTGCTCACTCTCAGAACCAATCTTAAAGGTACAGAACACAGAATAGACGATGTGGGGATACAGGCATCATAGTCACCCTAGGACATGCTCAAAAGGCCTGACTTATACATTCAATTTAATAATCACTGTTGCATTCAATTAAAGCAGAAACATTACGATGTTAACCCCCTATGACTGGCTTGCAGACATGCAAAGAAACAATGTTCTTAAAAGGTTTGGAAACTCCTAAACTATTACAGGAGAAATAATCATTCCAATCTCGTGACCATGTTCAAGTATTAGCCAGATTATAGCCATTAATGTGACGACAAAACTATTTTTCAGTGAGTAAAAAATACCTAAAAGGATAGCAGAGCATAGTAACATAGTAGCCTTCTTAAATCACAACAGAGCTACTTTTATGATCTTGACCTACCTGAGTAAGGGAGTGTTTAATGGTTAGTCAGTTAAACAGTTGCATGGTTTTCATCTGGATTAGCCTACAAGAGCCACTCCAGGGTAGAATTTCTTGGAAAATACCAGAAAAGAAAATAAACAAAACAACCAAAAAAAACCCCCAAACCCCAAATCAAACAAAAACAACCAAAGAAAAAAAAATTACCCTTGTTTTATGAAATAGTCCCATGAGATGCCTTCCAGTTAAATTAACTATGTTTTGTATTATTACCTTCACTGACCTAGTGATATATTTGCAGACATAAATATCATAAACTATATATTTCAATTCAGTGAAGTTTTTCAGATTCACAAGAACACAATAAAGTCTTGGGACTAGAGTCCCAAAACTCTTGAGGCTCCCTATACTCCAAGTCCACACTTAATGTCTTAAGTCTGTGATGCCTCAATGAGCAGACACAGCCCCTCCAAAGATCTGTGGAACTTCCTCTTGTCTAAGGACATTTTGAAGCTCGCTGGATATTTACTTAAATTCTTGGGGCAGAGTTTCCATCTCCTGGTTCAATTATATCCCTCCTTTTTGAATCAGGACCATTGGGAGGAACCAGAGCACTTGGTGTGTGTCAGCTGATGTTCCTGTTATCTTGCTGTGATTTTACTGCTATGCATTACACTTCTAATGTTGTGATCAGTGCGTTAGAGGGCAATGTATAACATATTCAACACATTGCAAGCTGGAAGTGGAATTGCTTCCGTACCCAGAAGTACAAAACACTGAAATGTTTTTAATAGTTGTGTTTTTAATAGGCTCATCTTTAAAGGAAAAAATTTACATACTGGATTATAAATTCATGCTTTGCTTGTGAGAAGAGGATATTCTGTGATCCTTGACTAAGAGTTCATGGGGGAGCAATGCGTGCTAAATTAACCAAAGAAGAGCCCAAATTCCCATCAATTCAAACAGGAAATGAGAGAGGAAGAGAGTTTTGTTTCCCTGCACATCTTTTTAAGATCAATTATTTTAACTCTGAATTTAGAGCTGCTTGGAACTAAGCCTAGTTGAAACAATTCAGTGATTTATTATTGTTTAAAAATAAATATGACTCCAGAGTATACTTTAAAAGTACTTCTGTGATTATTTTATTCTTTTTTTATTTTTTTTTTCAGTTTTTTTTATTTAGAGGGAGAACAATTCTTTCTCTATACTTCTGTCACCAAAAGGAAAAAGAACAACTCAAGCTCTGTTAATTAACAGTGGAAAAATGTTTTTTGACTTTGAAATGATCTATTAAACTATTATATAGTATTTCAAAAGAAGGAGATTAAAAATATATGGGTGTTACTAATGTATGTACATAAACTGATGCTTAAGTATATCACAAGAAAGGCACAACTTGGAAATGGCATCAGTTTCCCTCTGTTTTCAATTACACATATTCCAGGCCAATTCCCATGGCACAGTTTTCAGGGGAGGAGAAAAGAAGATGTACTCTGTGCATCAGCAAAAGCCAAAATATTAAAGGGAATTCTTTTGTTGACATGAGGCTCCCTGCATGAGCAATATGAAAGTTATACATTTGGGGTGCTTGAATAAAACAAGGTGGGAGCAGGCAAGTGTGTGTCTTCAGACCTGTGGCACAACTCTGTCACCCAGCCCCAGGAACAGATGTGAGGCTGCTCCAGCCTTTGTCCTGAATGCCTTCCCCGACCCAGGAAACATCTTTTCCAAGGGGTCTTGCTGTGCTTCGTTCCCATCTGCCTGTGATAAATGTTGGCTGGCAAGCCAAACAGGATCATGCTTGGGCTCGTGGTTCTTGCATGGGCTTTTTTGTGGAGACATATTCCCTTCCCACACTCCAGACAGCCATGTAGGATCAGCATTTATTACAGACAGATGATGTCTGGTGGAAATGCAAGCACAATGCCACAAGATGTGATTATTTGTCAGCTTGTCCCATCACCATAAAAAGAACCAGCTGCAAGTTAGTTTCTTGTGAAACCTCTCTCACAGAGGTGTGTTTTGTGCAGCAACCACCACTCTTTGCATTCAGTGCACACCTAGAAACTTGTGAGCACACAAGTTTGTGTTCCTCAGTTTGCAAAGAACAGAGTCCTGCATTAACTTCAACCTGCCTCTGCAATCCACAGATAGGCTACACTAGCTTTTAGACTTGAGAGAACAGAGGTTCAATGGCATGGCCATTTAGAACACCTCTGAGGTAGAAAGATTTATTAACTACTGGCAACTTGGCTCTACACATGGAAGTCACTGAGGTAACAATTTTTTACCGTGAACTTGCTGACCAACAAAATCAGTTTTCTTCCAAATGAAAATTCAAAGTTGTCTATAGACAGCAAATCCAGCACCACCTTTAATCAGGACTTGTCATGAGCAACCAGCATGCAGCAGCTGAAACCAACACACGGTCCTTTTCACAACTTCAGACCTCTGTTAAGTCCAGAGAGGTTAAACAGTCCTTCTGTAGCATTTGAGAAGACAAGGAACTGAACAAAATTCATACTTTATAATTTCAACTCCACTGAAGTTTAAGTTCCATTGATTGTTTGTGAAAACAATGAATTATATTACTAATAAATAATAACTTGTTAGTAGTGGGTGTTTAGTAAAGTTTAAAATGGAAAAAAAAATCTAAAAATAAATGGCTTTTCAGTGAAATACAAAAAAAAGAGCAGTGTATATTTTATTTTCTCAGCTCTTGAGGACAGTTCTAAGAATGTCACTTAAGTTGAATACAAAATATTGTTTTGCTGTTTTAGCTCTAGATGGCTCTGCCTGAGCATGGGCGTTGGGCCAGCTGACCTCTGGAGATCCTTTCCAACCTCAAGCATCCTGTGCTTCTGTGAGATGGTCAAGTGAATATCAAAACTTCTCCTAAGTATTTCCTTCCCCTGCTTCAAATTAATTCACCTAATTTGATCCTTGAAGTCCTGAGCTCCTCTGGTGTAACATAAGGTACGTGCATGAGATTCTGACAGAAAACTTTCAAACCCAAGGATATAACACTTCCTCTCCCATTCCCAAGACACTGCTGTTCTTTAGTTTCAAGTACTCTCTCCACCCCTAGAAACTGCATCTGCCTTAAATCAACTGCTTCATGGGTGGTGAAGTTTTTTTAGTTGGTTTTGGTTTTTATTCTCATAGAAGGGGATAGAGTATCAAAGGAAATAAGCACTGAAGATTTTTATTTCACATAGTCCTTTTTCCAATTTGAAAACATTTAACCCTCAAGTAAAGAAATGCACACTGCCTAAATGTGCTGTGGTGATACCAGGCAATAAATGCAATGCAGATATATATTTTTTTCCTCCTTGCCTCAGGTAAATATTTGTTCTGCAGTGTTACATTTCTATTTTGTAGCAGGTAAGGCTTTCACATTACCCAAACACCTTCCTTTCCAGACACTTACATACAACCCTACTAACTTCTCACTATTCAAAACATGCAAACTGAGATAAATTGGGTAAATGGAACTATTGACATTAAAAGGATAAATTTTATTTGTTCCTTAAGTTTTGTATCTTTAAGGCCTTGTTTGAAAGAATTTTAATTTAATCATGTTACTGGAAACTCTTTAAAATACTTTACTGTGATAGGATGCGTTCTCTCTTTTGTTGGCCTTCTTCTCATTCACTGATAATTCACATGATAATTCATTGTTTCAATCTGTAATGCATTTCTGCTATCAGTCATAACACCTTGAGCAAAAAGAGGATTAAGGATTTTTTCGATAGAATAAACAGAAGTGAACTCCACTGAATGTCACCCTCGGGGCAACAGGGAAACAAGTTTGAACATGAAGGAAGCACTCGCAAAACATTACAGGAAAATACAGATATCGATGCCTTTAAAGAGAACTAGCCAAGAACTTTATTGGCAATATATGAAACTATACTGTAACTCAAAGCTGTGCTTCAAGGTGGCTTTTGTTTTAGCTTCCAATATATCACACACTATATGGCCCTATGCGGAGAAAAGAAGGCAAAACCCAACAAAAGCCTCACACTTTTGGACAACATATGTTCTAAATGTCATTGACTGTTTCTATATTCTTCTGGCAGATTTTCTTCTTGTAGTTGCTTGAAGTGATGCCAATCTCAGATCAACTAAAGAGATTTAGAGAGAGAGAAAACTTACGGAGTGAATTGTTTCAAGTAGGATGACATCTCCACTCAATGAAGAGAACTCACTAGAAGCTTAAACAAAATACAAGGTAAATGATCCCTATTTGCACTTTTAATTGTAGTAATTACTATACTTTTTGACAGTTTGAAAACAGAAAATCCAGCATACAGACCACAACAAATTAAGTAATGTTCAGTACTGCTCATGATTTTGGCACTGGCATGATAAGAAAGTCGATTTAGTTTTAGTTTTTAATTACACTGACAAAAAAAACCATTGTTTGATCATCCAATCTTCGTATTTTATACTTGGAAATATAAAAAACTTTCACCAAATCTTGTCTGTCACCACAAGCTCAATGGAAGTTTGTTTCGTAGACTGACAAGTTATCTTAATGAAGGCTATTTCACTCCATGAATCCCATCCTTTGGTAAACATGACCTACAAAAAGATTTTACTCTGCAGCAAACTCAAAAGCTGAGAACTGTCTTGTATTGGCAACTTCCATGTGTCACATAAATAGAACAAAATTGGTAAAAAGCCCCAACTTTTACAGCTGCAAATCCTCCTTTGCTTAAGAAACATGACATCACATGTCAAAATTCAAACCATCAAATATTTCATGAAGATAGTGTAACAAAAAAACCAACCAACCAAACAGGGTTAATACTATTAACTCAGTTCCTCCTTTTCCACTGAGGTGAACCTTAGTCTTCTTGGGGGTAATAAGCGAAATTTTATACTTCTATCCAAGACTTACACTTCAAAGTGATACAAAAGGCATTTAGAGTGACAACAACCAACAATCTGTTCTCAGGAGGTGACTCCCAACATGAAAGCACCCCAGTAAAACCCGATATAGGACAGAGGACAAGTGGCTAGGTATCACCACAAGCCAGACTGCAGTTTTGAGACATGCATATCCCAGTTCATATCCCAGTTTCACTCTTGAATACTGGCTACTGCCATAGCTACACTTTTTTCTACTACATGATTATTGACAAGGTTGGAAGAGAGGAATTGAAGAAAATTTCCTCTTTTTATTCCTCATTCAACAGCTCCCAGTGTTAATCCCCAGCTGAAGAATTGAAATCAGCCCACCTTCATGATACTTGTTTATTTAGACAGTATTACTCTATTTCCAACCTGAAAATATTTTGCATTCAAAGCTTTGATATGGTTAAATATCTTATTTTTAAACTGAATGCATAGTCTTTTCTTATTTGGTTGCCAGTTCAGTGTATTAATTAATTTTTTAAACAAATTAACATAATAATTTAAAATCTGCCATATTTTGCATGTAAATAATCACCAGCCACATAAGAAAAAAAAAAGAAAATTACTGGTAGAACCTAGTCTCTAAAACAGACTTCAGATACTTTCAAATCCAAAACCAAGGGTCAGCAAAAAACCTTACTCTAAGGTAATGGTCACTCATGTTCTGCTAGACTACCTAGAAAATCTATTTTAAAATAGTTATTAATTACTATAATTATTATAAATCTCCCTTTCCTCAATAGCCAGATGGTGATACTAAAGAATAGATTCAGTCCCTAACAACATTTGCTTAAGTGGTTCACCACCACACTTTCCTTTTTGCATCACAAGATTCTGCTGGGGTTTACATGAGTAACGGAAGCTTTATGTAAATGTTTGAAAATAGGTTCAAAATGCACTGTTAGAATTTTGTTTTATTTTACAGAACATTGCAATAGCCTCACTCCCTGGTGGCAAGTACCTGCAGAGAATACAAAGACTTCAGTCACACTCAGCTTTTGAAAACCCCTTTTCAGACAAACTAGGTGGAAGTAGGGCTTTTGATCCAAAGTTCAGGTCCGAGCAGGGAACCACTTCTGACAGATCAGCTGGGTTAGCAGGCTCACTTACAGCTGCTACATGGATGATGGCAGAGTGGCAGGAGGAGCAAGTGTGATGGCACAGGACTGCAGTGCTGCTTTAAGCCACAGGCCAGTAAGAAAAATTAAAAAAACCCTTAAATCTGAATACATTCAAAACAGGAATTTACTAATCTGAAGAGGCTGCTGTTCCTGGATAAAGCATTTACATAAGATTGCTGTAGCTTGATAATGCATTTACATATCAACTCACAGCTCAGCTTTATTAACAGGAAAAAAACAAATTTTACCTACTTCTGTTTACTTACCTGCTTATTTTTTTGCAAAACCTGCTAGTAGAATGGAAAAAGCTTGACCAAAAATCTAAGAACAGAATGTTAAGCCATCTAGTTAACATGCATCAAAGGAAACTGGTTATTAGTACAAATGGAAGACATGACACTTGTGAATGTTTTATTTACTATATTAACACAGCCTAGCATCACTGCTTCACTTAAATGGCACTTTACAAGCATCTTGATTAGAAGAGAGTCCTAAATTCAACTACAATTTTTTTGTAACTGAGAAAACAAAAGGAGGCCAAAGAAGCTACTAGATATTATACACACCATTTGAAACACTCCAAATTTTTGGCATTTGTTCACCAAACGTCAGAAGCACATAACAGCATAGAATCTTTTACTTTTGTATTCCAAATCAAAAACAGCTTCTAATGCTTAACTTCTGAAGAGTTGCCATTGTAAAGCTCAGAGTTTTTCTATAGCTTAGTCTTAATATTTGCTAAGCTGCTCAGTTGTATTCTAACAAAGCTGCTCAAAGAAGAGACTTGGTCCTTCAAGGTGAAAACATTTAAGTTTAGGCTCTGCAGGCTCGAGCAAGTTGCTGTTTTCTTCATGTGAATTGCAACAGTATTTGCACTGAAAGCACAACCACCTCCTCTGCACAGCTTTTACTTGGGCAGAAAATTAAGAACATGATGATTACTGTAAAGCACTGTCCTTCTCCAACCAGGGGATTTTAGTATCAAGGATTCTCTAAACTAGACTGGTAACTGACTAAAGTTGAAATAAACTCTGATTCTCAAAACTACATTTTTGGATACAATATTGAGAAAACCAGGAATTTTAGCTTAAAAGCCAGCATAAACCTAAACAGGTACCATATTTTCTACAACCTTTAGTGATAACAAGTATATGCTAGTCAGGCATATCAAGTTATTTTTGGTTAAAGTCCAATTCAGGGTTATTTGTTTTCCCAAAATATTTTTCTCCCATTCATTTGCCTGCTTTATTACAATAGTCCAGAATAGGGACAATATGCTGGAGAAAAGAATTAAAAAAAATAAAAAAACAAAAACAAAGAAACAACAAACAACTAAAAAAAATCTGAAATTGGTTGGTTGTTTAATCTGACACTGACTCCACTTTTCAAGGTATCTATCTGTATTTTGATTATGTAAAAACCTGTACAGTAGAGACATCACCTGCATGGCATCTTATGAGTTCTGCGTACTAGAAATAAGACAGGTCTGCATTTTGGTGTTTAAGGTTGCATATTTGGGATGTGCCTCAGAGACTTCAGTGGCCTGAACTACAGATGCAGCAAGAGATGTTAAGACTCTCAACTGCCCCAGCAACTCATTAGCATTGAAACAAATGCACTGAATCAGATAAATCTGCCTTAAGTCGAAGTTGGCATAATAGCCCCACTGAGTGCTGCACTTTTCACAGAGTAATAGCTTGAAATATGATTGCACAAAACTGGAGAAGTATTTGGTTACTTAGAAAGAAAATTGTACAATTCAGCTTGCTAAAATTTTACAGCATTTCTGGTTTCAAGGATAAATACAAAGCTTGACATACATTCGTATGTGGTGATTTTTTGAAGGGTAGATGGACAGGGATCACGGAAGACAGAATGGAGTCGTCTTCTATAGAAAGCAGCAGAAGAGCCTTTTGCTTTCCCTGTGAAAAGCTGCAGAGATTGAAGCAGCTAGCAGGAGTTTGCACACAGAATGGCTCGATTTGTGAATTATATGAGAATTCACAATGCACGGGGCAGGATCCAGATGTAACAGCACCAGATGCTTCCTACCATTCCTTATAGTATCATACCTTTACTGGCTAACAGTGGGTCACAGAACAGTGGGCTATTGTCGAATGCTGTTTTAAGAGTGTTTTGCCCTAAAAAGGCCTATTGAAGCATGAAGCGAGAGATTTGGGGGTAGTGAGCACGGTCCAACAAAACCTACCTGCTCTGAATGAGTCAAAAAGTGTATTTTAAATGGCCTCTATTGGAAAAGATAAAGAGTTACATGTGCATTCATTCGAAAAAGACATAGCACTCAGGACAAATGGACAAAAACTCTGCCACATGGCTGGGGTATGAAGAAGATGCCAAACAAATTTTTTTCTTGTTACCATTCAAAAATGTTTTAACTGAAAAGTCTTTTTGATTCATGTCAAAGACATGACTAAAAGCTTGCCAGGACTCATTGCAGTGTTCCTTCACTTTCCATTAGCAGTCTCTTGAAGCACATGACACAGTGGTTTACAAGAGAAAAACACACAAATGTTTTTTGTGCATTCAGTTCTGTGAATCAATGCACAGAATTCAGAATGAAGCCAGGCAGAAAAAAAGAAATATTCTGTCTTATAAAAGTGAACCCTTACTAGTCCAAACTGTATCCAGTAGGTTCTGTGGCTATGTAGTTATCACCAGATTACGATATCTAGGGGATAAGAAGTAAAATACATTTGACTCAAGAGAAGGAATTTAACACAAACAGCTAAACAAATTTTGTTATAAATGAACTTTTCAAGTTTTGATGGAAGATAAAATAAAGGGTAAGTTAGGTGTGCCTGACATTGTAAAAATGTTTTTCGTGACATTGTAAGAGTATTTTCAATGTTTAAAGAAACGGATTGAACTGAGTGTTCTGGACAGTGTTCAGGTCATTAAGTTGTGAAAATGCCAAAGCAATTAGGGTCAGATAATCAAAGTTTAATGAGAAGTCCAAGTTAACACTTTTGATTATTGGTGCACTACCTGAAAAATGGTTTTGAAAATGTACTTTTTGGTGCTTCTTCAACACCATCTGAAATCTGTTCCAACACTTGTGTCTTGTTCTGAAAAGGCTTAAAATGTAAAACGAAGGAACAGTTGTTTTTCTACTCCTCTTGTCTCCCCTTCACCATTTTCTTGGATGAAGAACCCCATTCTCCTCCCAGCATAAATGGAAGCAAACTAGGTTTAAACATTTGAAAAGATATAAAGGTTTATTAAATGAATCCAGATTTGACAGCTATTACATTAAATTAAACAGCAATAAAGTTTTACTAGGGTTTATGTACAGATCACAGTGATTTATCATTGTGCAATGAGGGCTGACTTCGTAACTTTGAACAGTACTTACACGTGAGCTACAACAAGCAACCAGCAACACACAACATTAGCCCAAGTGAACCTTGCAAGTCGAGCAGTCCAAACTGATTATGGAGCACACAAATGCCTGCTATCACTACCACTACTTACTACAGAGCAGAGTATTTATAAAGCAGTCAAGGTTTGCCATAGAAAAGTGCAAAACATGGGAAGTCTGTACACAGTACAGTACAAAAAGGAATCATGCTACAGTCGTTGAAAGCTGAAAAATAATTCTATAGCATAGGAAGCACTGCATCACAACTCCTCTGAAGGGCAAGCAGATGGGCTGAGGAACAGCCATATCTTCATTGCTTTCAAAACTGTAAAATCCCTGTTTATCCACTTAAACATAGTTTAGTACCTATATTTGATCCATAACAATGACTTTCTACAGTGGAAGATCACATTAGTTAAAGCTCAGTAGCACACATATTTATTGATCAAGCTAATTTACAGGAAAATCTACAGCATGTTCTTCATTGAAATCATGAAGCATTTATATCATTTGGTTACAAGGCAATTGAGTTTACAATTCATGTCTATCACTTAAAACCTCAGATTGGGCAATTAAAAATATATATATATATAAAACTCAAAAATAAAGGTTGTTTCTTAATGTTTAACATTCTTGTTCACTGATGTAGAATACCAAAGACCTATGGGCTCTCTTGCAAGACAAGTCCTTATGCAAGAGTCTATACGCAAAAGTACACATTAACAGAAAGAATTAAAATAGAATTAACTTCAGAGAACACCCTATTTGAATAGAAACTAAAAAAATCTTCTAGTCTTCCTAAAAAATCCATAAATCCAGAATTCCTAGTGCAGTGTTTACCTGCATGAGCACTCAGACAGAACTACATTAATGGGCCATGAAGTCCCAGTAAAGACTTAAAGCAGACTCACTTGTGCAAATAAATAAAACAGCCAGGTAATAACACCTCATTAGGTCCAGGACTGTAGAGAAAATAACTGATCACTTAAAATAATGCTTCAAAAATGTTTTGGTTTTATTTTTTTAATTCAGTATTTTAATTTTAAAAAATTGAAAGCAGTTTTGTACTAGAAAGCATGCTGACGAGGTCAGTAGTTTAGGTGTATGTACACATGGCTGGGAAACAATGTAAAGTCAATGGATTATCATTATTAATAACATTGTATTCACTTCCTTAGTCGCCATCAAAATGAGTGTCCGTGCATCCACTGCCAGCAATGGGTAAGATTCATAAAAAGAAAATCCACTTGTTCAGCCATTCAAATCTTCTAATCACCACTGTGGCAAATTACTCAAATTCTACTTCATTTCCTCAGATCTGAAGACTTAAACAGAGAGCAGCTTTGAAATTTGAAGAAAAATCCTATATTAGCACACTTTCTTGTTGCAGCATGTAAATTTTCAAATAAGAAACTGATGTTGTAGTATTCAGAGTCCACAGAATACCGTAAGCTTGCACATTAAGAAAATTCCCAAACTGTTTGCTCCCCCTTATGCAAAGTAAGTTGTGTTTTATGTTTCAGTTTTTCCAATTCATTTAGATTAACTAATTCCACAGATACAAATATAGTGGGCCAGATTCACTTTTCCAAGAGAATAAGGTACTTACACAACATTGAAACTGTAATTTCCTATGGATTGTCCTGTATTTCATTTCACATTCCTACACGGTATTTACGGAGTGGCAGCTGGGGCCATCAAATTGCATAACATCAAGACAGCTTTGTGATATTCCAGAATTATCATTTTGAAATATCTTGATTTTGTTACACATTGTGCATTTTTGCTAAGAATTATACAATCTGTTTAAGTAAGACTTGTTTTATGAATAAATAATTTAATACCCTGGAAGTTACAGGTTCTTGATAACACTTCTGTACTGTTTAAACAAAAAACAAATTGAGATCACTTTTCCACAGAGAGACTCAAGTAACAGATCTGCCATAAAATCATAAATATGGTGGTTTCAGTAGCAATTACTAAAATGCCAGCTTTGTAGGCATTAAGGATTTAGTTTAGAAAAACAAATCTTCGGCCTACATTCCTTATTGCTTTGAGATCAAAAACGTGGGAGAGTAGTTTTTCGGGAAGAACTGTCTGTATGATCTAATTAAACAGTATGTAGAGCCATAAGTCATAGTAGTAGAATTCCAGAGAGCTGATGTCCTCTGAGAAAAAAAAAAATTGGTCTAAATATGATAATTTCACTAGAAGTTTTCTAAACCCACATCATCTTAAAGAATGTAATTCCTTTTTGTAACTGAGGCACTTCAAAATCAACTCCTTTACACAAGTATCACAATATGCAACATGAAAAAAAAACCTAAAAAAAGAGATTCTGACTAGTATTCAATTTACCTTCATGTTTCTGTGCATTCATATGTATAGATACATACATGTGCACATACTGATATTTAGTGCTACTTAAAATTAAGCAATATTGCAAATTCTTCAAAAACACAGTGTGCTCAAGCTGCTAGAAAGATGTTAGCACAGGATAAAAAAGAAACTCTGCATCTAAGGTCTGAACATAGGAAATTGCTGGCAGGAGGGACTAGGACATTTTCAAAAAAGGAGGAGCAGAAAAAGAAGGCTGCATCATATATTCAGTCTTCCCTCTGATATTCTGAAGTGTTCAGCATTCAACAATAACTTTTACTAATGAAAAAGGTCTGTTATGGCTCATGCTTTCCATTTGGAGAAGACAACGAGTTTGTGAGGGAACGACTCCTGTCAGAGCCAGTCAAAGCCCATCAGGATGGACTGACCTGCAAATTAACAGTGAGTTTTCCTGTGATGAATCTCATTTCAGACATGCATAATCACTCAAAATTCTGGTTTCCAAAGAGACATAATTGTAACAGAAGTTCATAAATTAGCCATTAAGATGCATCTTAAACAACAATAAAACATGCCCTTGTCTTTCTGCTTTCAAGTACTATGTTTGTAAGTGTGAGGCATTGGAAATTTTAGGTACAAATCTTTCTTAAAACATAATTATTTTTGCTTTTTACAAAGAATTATAAAATGTATATAAGATGATGAAAAACTCATTTATCCTTTTTTAAGACTTTTATTCCTAAAGAACTTCTTGAAAAACATTATTTGAAAAATAAAAATCATAGACTCTGCAAAGTACAAAAATTTACATCTTTGCACAATTCCTGTGCTTTAGTTGTACTGTATATTCATTATATACATATATACTAATTTGTGCTTTTAGTTACACAAGTTTAGTATAAACTTATAAAATTAAGTCTATGAGTTAACTATGCAAAAAGGATCTGGGAATAGCAGGAAACTTAATTCAACCATAAGTTAAAAAAAATAATCCTAAAAAATATCATTTTAGTTAGTCTACTTCAGAGCAGACTATCATTATTACAATTTACTAAACTAAAGTCAAATGTTTACAGCAAAAAATTATTCCTTCCTGCCTCCATCTTTTTTGATATTTATTATATACTAATACACATATTTGAATGCAGTATCATTCTTAGCCACAAAGAAAATCTTTCTTTACATGTGAACTCCATCATTCTTCAGACTTGCTCTTAGCACTTCAATTTCCTTCCAGTTTCTAAGACAAAAGAAAGAACACAAAACTGAAGGTGGACTATTTGAACTCATTAACAAGTATCAACCTCCCACATTTATAAGAGAGAATATCTAGGGTACAGAATTAATTTGACAACCTTATTCCTCTAGGGTCTGCATTCTTAGTAGTAAAACCTTGTAGTTTTATCTATCACACTTCCTTATCTGCCAAATCAATCTAGGTATTTCTTTTTAACCCACTCTTTTTAAAAAATCTAAGGACAGAAGGACTTAAATATCTGTATACAAATAAACCTTCATCACTGTAGAAAACCAAATCCTGTGAGGTGATTTCTGTCACTTCAACCCATTATGAATCAGAAAATGTAATTTCTGGATATGGTTCTCACTCAAAGATGTGCAGTGTTTTCAAGGGTACTCTTGACATTTGGACATACCTTGTCCAGTGCAGATGTTATACTCAGAAGTTCTTGAAAATTTCTAGATCTTTAGGAGGTACCGGAGGTGTTTTGTTCCAGTCATCTTCAGGATAAGCTTCAAAATTGGAAGTATCCCCATCATTGGATACTTTGGGCACTATGGGAGGCTAGTCAGAAGAAGCACAACAAAAATTAGTGGTTTCCTCAATGAGCTCCTCTCCATCATACTATTCTGTAAAAGATCTATTAAAATAAATGGAGTAAAGATTTACAGTTCACCTAACCCTAATAATGAATAGCGTGAGAGAGAGAAGCTTGCAGCAGCACATACACATTCCCACACTTTGTCAATTTTACACTTAAATGATGTGGTTAAAAGACACTTAGATTAATTAATAACTAATACATTCAATACAGATACCTATTTTATTGAGCACTAGCTTCTTTTCAACTAAGAATCTCAAGAGCAGCATGGGAAACTGCTACCATATTGAAGGAAAAAGCCTCCTCTTCACTGCTTTCCAATAGACTGATTGCTTTTAAAGAGGTTGAAATTACTAACTTCTGTCTACCAGCTGTGGTTTTCCCTAACCTAGCCATAAATTCAAGCAGGTAAAGAAATTGCTTCACCATAATTCATTTCAAAAGGATGGCTATAAAAGCAGCTGAATTCAAATGGATTGTTTCTATGAAACTTGAAGGTACCAAGAGAAGTATCAGATTTTATCTGTTTTCACAAAGGATCCTTTCAATTTCTAGTATTGCTCATCAGCTTCACAGTACCTGTAGTTTTAACTTGTCGTAAATCTAACATTGAGAATACTCTGCACTTCTGGCCACAAACTATGAGATAAAAATCCTTTCAGGAACATTTCATTAATTGCAGGTGTTAATGAAGGGCAAACCCCTTCTCCTCTCTCAAGAGACATTCATCTCTCTATCCTCTTCTCAGCAACTGAGAGCTTAGAGCTTAACTATCATGCTGAGTCCTACAGAACACTTCAGAGTGAGAAAACCTTATGAACCATCACTGAACTGGCTCAAAGTCATACCACAGACAGAACTATATAGTGTGGCAAAATGCTCTTCTGCATATCCTCAAAAAGATAGAAGTCTGGCTTTCACTAGCTCATGAGATTTTATCTGATCTTTTGGCCTTCTCAAAATGATGTCATCATCAGTAGGTTTTCAGTGGGAAAGACAGGTCCCTGTAAGATAGTACTTCTAACCTTCAGCCAAAAGCAGAGTCCTAATTTTGTGTCTGGCAGTCACAGTAATACTGCCCAGCTGCTGAGGAAAATGTGCAGCATCTGCTCTGCCCCTGAGAACTGTCTGCTCCACTGTGGGCAGTGCCTGGTGCCCCTCCTCCCTGTAAGCATTCTGGCAAAAAAAACCAGTTTTATGAAGTGACACACAGAAAGAAAATACAAAAGAAAAGAGAGAAAGGATGATTAATGAAATGATTTTCTCTCTTTCAGCCATTGTTATTGTTTATATGATATTAATATTTAAGACCTTATTAGGACCATGAATCAATGGCTCATTTAAACAAGAGACAAATTCATGCTTTTTACAGGGAAAATTGTGTGCATTATTTCATATTTTCAATCTCTTCTTCAGTATGAAATTGTGAAAACAAACTCTGAAGAATATAGCTGCCTCTAGAAATAACCAAGTAAAATTCTGATCCACTTCACATCCCTACTCTTAAGTTTAATTAAGCACTATTTCATCTTCTAAGAGCTTAATGTAACCATCACAAAGAAACAAGTTTTGTATTCATAATAATCTAAATGCTACGGTGACTTTTTTGATTAATTTTTTAAATAAAAATGCCACACAAAGGATGTTTGGACTTGGGACATTTGATTGTACATCTAACAATAATTTTTAGTACTATATGTTTTTTATTGCTTTGGTTGTTGTAAATTTCAGCGTTTATATGCTTATAAAACAGGTTATCATCCAGTTTGTGTTCTTTACAGGTTTCAGTAAACGGAATTTATAGTTCATACCTACAAAAATTTGACTTCATTACAATGCATATATATAAAATATCAACTGGGTGCAGTAATGATTAAAAATAAAACAAACCCACACATTTTAAACACTGTAAACTTATTTTTCCCAAAGAGAAAAGTCCCCTACAGCTTTGTATTAGATATTGTTTACAAGAATACATATGAAGATTTTAATATTGTCTCTTTCTCTTTTGGGTTTTTTTTACAAGAACTCAAGGTATCTACCTGGAATTTAAGTGTAAGAAACTAATGCAAAGAAAAGAAAAACAAATGTTTAAATGGTACTTGATTGACTGCATATGGTAATCCAACCTCTACTACAGAAAATCACTGCTGTAAGGAATTGTACAAGTTACAAAACTCTGATGAAGGAAAGAAAGAAGGCAGTTTTACTTCCAAAGGACTTTAAAAAGCATTTTGCAGTGTTGATAGCTTTTGCAAACGTCTGCCATCATACAATACTAGAATTCAGTGCTATTAAAAAGTATGTTGGAATTATGTTCATAAATCCTTCTCTTTCACCTTCCCTATTCATCCTACTCCCATGTGCTTTACTTTTTATTAAAACATTTACCTGAATTGAACTTGGCACAAAAAATTTAAAGTCCAGAGTAAAATACTTACATATATGAAAGGATAAGGAAAAAAAGAAAAAAAAAAATCAAACCAACAAATTATCAATCCCCTCCACCTCCCCAAATAAAAAAAAAAAACCACTTACAACAAGTAATTGCTTACAAAACTCTAAATGTGAAAACTAAATTTTGTATTAACTAATCAACTTCAGCAAACTAAAGCAGGATTTTTTTAGACAGTTTGTATATAGACAAAAATGCAAATAGACATTCACACAACTCTGCATTCCAAAAAGGCAAATATGCATTTAATTACTAAGTGCGGTTATACACACACAAACACACAGATCCAACAGCCAACAAACCTTCAACAGATCAGCTTAAATGAACAATGATTTCTCCTTGTGATGTCCTATACAGTATTTGCAGAATGTACCTTTAGTCTCCTTTGAGGTACAGCATCCCAGTCTATGGACCTGAACCATCGATGTCTCTTCACATCATCTGCTCCATTCTTTAAGGAAAGAAATCAAAATAACTATTTTTTAAGCTGCATGTATGCCAAACCATGAATTTAATTACAAGGACTGTGATATCAAAGCAGACTAACAGTCTAGCCTCTTTTCTTTCTTTCAGGTGATAATCATTAAAAGATTCTGAAGTATAAATTCATAATGTTAACTCCCTAGCAGGTCCTGAGTTCCAGCAATAAAACGCAACTCTTTTTGATTTGGGGCTTGTTTGGGCTTTTTCCAGCATTCTTCTGACACAATGGAGATCAAGAACAGGCTTTAAAGTATGCACAAAACCATTCACTACAGTCCTGTTTGTTTTCTCCAATATTTTAGAGAATCCCTTTTATTCAGATACACTTTCTAATTCTTGCGCTAAAAAAAGCAAATGAGTTGATGGTGTTTTAAATAAAAGTAATGTCTGAGAAGCACATAATTTTTTCAAACATTACACATATTTAATGCTGACAGCAAGAGGTTCTCAGTACTGTTATGAAAGTAAATATATTGAAACATTTGTTTTCATTTTAGATACGCAGTTAAAGGTGTATTCGCCTTGTAATGATTATTCTCTCTGGGGTGCCTGCTTTATTTATGTACATAAGAAACAAAAATGTCTCTTTTCTTCATGATTAAGCTTGTTTCAAGCACAGACTTGTTCTCAAGGCATTAAGCACTGGGGAAAAACAGTTGGTTCTCTGTGTCAGGCCTGATCACAGCACAACACTCAAGATAATATACCATGTACAGCTCCACAAAATGAAGCATTATCACACATTTAGGTTTTTTCAGATTTATGTGGACTGGGATTATCCACATCCATATCCAATGAGGCTTCAAGGAGAATGGTATCACCTAGTTCCCTCAAAAGCAATGACTGAATGCTTCACAAGAAAATGTTCAGTGGGATTTACATCTTTTTAAACCAATTATGATCATGGAAAAGGATCAGACAAGTCTGACCTAGTGCTCCCACCCCAAAATCTGCTTTTAATTAGAACTGGTTTTGATTTAAGCATTTTAGGCAATTGTGGGGAAAGCCCAAAACAAACCTAAGCAATCACAGACTAAAAAAATCCCCCAGAACAACACAAAACTCAGTCAAACACATCTACCAAAGCTCATGTTTAAATAAGCCAAGATTTGCTTTTGTTCTTGTTTTCCTTCAAAACTGTCCAAAGATAGAAAAGTTTTTACTGGTAAATGAGTTTAAAAATTTTCAGCTTCAGAAACCCTCCTGAAAAATACTACAAAGGATTCTGAAGGATAAGAAAAACATTCTTACCAGTCTAAGTTTGTGCCACAAAAAGGCTCCAAAAGAAAACACCGGGCAGCTGGTTAAAGCATTCGTACTTATATAAATATGTTAAGAAAACCCTGAATGATTGAGCACCTTTTACCTTCTTCATCTATGTTTACCATTCAATGTGCTTTGGGCCAAAAAGCAAACCTGTAACATACCTTGCCCAGAGAAACAAAAATTTTAGATGTCTCAAAAGAAATGAAAGATTATACAAGCTAATTTCAGTATCTACTGTCTTCATAAAACCTGTTCAGATTAGGGTAAATAATTCTTCCTGGTGGAAGAGTATTTGACTGTGCTTAATCAGCCCCACCAAGACAATGACCAGGTATCATAGTGCTACAACAATCCTTATATGCCTAAAAAATTTTTTTAAACTTCAAATTTGATTAGTACTCCTTCTGGGACTAACACCTCCACAAAAAAAGAACCAAATGAGCTGGCACCCTGTACTACAGGACTTAATATCATGTTTCTGGTCTAATCTAGGTTTTCACATTAATGAACGGGGTGGTGGTGGGGGTGGTGGTGAGGAGAGAGGGAAAACATCATGAAGAGTAGCATCAATCCAAATAGGAGAATGATTTTAAGAAAAACAGAAATACAGAGGTTAAACTTTTCATTTTGGGTTGCATAATCTAAGTAATGCACGGGAAAATGTATATTTCCTGCTTATAAAAACAAAAACTCCATGAAGAGCTGGTCTATATCTTTCCTACAGAATTCTTTCAACCTTGTGCTGTGTTACACTAAAGATTTTACACTGACCTTCATATTTCCTAGTCGTCTTGTTCTGTCAACCACAAGCAGCTTCTTAATAAGGTCTCTGAAGTAAAGAAAACATGTTCTCTGTTAAACAGAAGTAATTTACATTTGACTGTCAAGTGTTACAGAATATAGACATGCTTCCCTTTGACCCATTCATTTCCTCATATTTTAGGATATTTAAGAGTACACAGTAAAAAAGAATCTAACAGAATTCTTGCAGATTTCTTTTAGACTCTTCCAAGAAACAAAGGAAAAAAAACTTCTCTCTCTCTCTCTCCTCCCCCACCACTTGCAAAGTAGCACCATTTTGTTATTTGTATTTTATATTTTGCTGGAGATTCCAAATCTCAAAATGGATCTCCAATCTGTTTGTCAGAACTCAACACATATATATATTAAAAAAGCAGATAAAGCTTCATCCTCATCTTTATGCTAAATATCCAGAGAAACCATGGAAGAGCTAGTCATCTGCTTAAAACTAGTAACATCTATAATTTCATTGAAAACAAAAAGCCTCGCCGATATACTGGTTCATTGAAGAGTTCTACACAAAGCTAAATCAACATTTTAAAAGATTAAAAGAAGTTTAGAGACATAAAACTCTTCCATTTTAATAGTAAAGTACTTCAAATATTAAGCCCTAAACAACTATGACATACACAAAAAAGTATCAGAATTTATGGAATTAGCTTAATTACTTATGAGTTTAAATAAAAATATGGCTCTATATTTCTGTAAGCAGTTACATTTTATCTCAAAGATTATTTTGCTATTTGATTTTAGAAAAATGGCATTCTGGACTAATGGCATAAAGTACCAATGACAAGAAAGAACAGAAGTTTAACCATGCTTATTTCTATAATCTCAAGTAGTCCTGAGAGATAACATACAGCATGAAATGCTGGAGATTAAAGAGTATGGCTAGTTCCAATTTTTTACAATATGAAAGGCTAAAAAAAAAGTCAATAGTTTTATTTACAGCAAAGAACACAAACATAACAATGACACACCTGCCTCTCTTTGTCCCCACCTGTAATGTCTACTATCCCTCCCAAAAATAGCATTGTGTCACCTGTCCTGGAAATCACAAAAGTGCACTCAGAAAGAACATGTGAACTGAATTTGCTAGACTATTGAAAAAGCTGTTGCATTTGGTAGGAATACAATTATGAAATTCAACTTGGGAAAAATTAAATTAAATTATAGGAATAAAAAAGTCCATGAAGAAAGCAATTTTTGAAACTCTCGTGATAATTTCAATCAATATTTGAATTAGATTAAATCATGTGACCAACTCCTTTTACAGTCACTTTTGCAGAAATATTCCTTTCTACTTCACAAAGACCATTCCTTATAGAAGAGGCTACATGGATGACTATAAGCACTATAAACCAGAAGTAGGACTGAAAAGAAATCCAGAAATCCAAAAGAGATTCATAGAGTTTGTGGCCAAAGACACTTCCCTATTCCAATAAAACCAGACAACATTTCATGGATCATTCTTGGCTTGCTTCAAAAATCCATCATAGAACAGTTAAGAGATGAGCTTACTTGGTGATACAGTGTTGTCACTAAGGTGATGCTGCATTGGACTGGTGAAATAGCCATTGAATTGAAACAAATAATAAATGGTTTAGTAGTTCTTTATTACATTGGCTCTAAACTATAATTTAAAAATCATGTTAAAATTAATTCAATGGATATGCGTATGTATTTGGAGAATCAAATTCTACATGAAGGTCTCTCCAGATCAGTAATCAGTAAAATGCTGTAACAACAACATATATTTGGAGTTTTCCAAAACTGGTTTTGCAAAGAAAAGTTTAAAAAAGCAGTAAGAAAGAGGGAAAGCAGAAGTGGTACAAACTCAGAAAGTAAAAAGTCACAAGAGGGTGACAGGTGAATAAAACATGTCAATGCCCATAAGCTCAGGTGGTGCATATGCCTAGGGGGAGAAATGTTCTCAGAGTTCAGAAAGGGAAATTGTTCTGCTGCCTCAGAACAGAGAATTAAAACACTGTATAACCCCAGTACTTCAGACTCAGTCTGGATGTGACAGGACCCAAGACAGCCTTCCTTCTGGCTGAAATACTGACTGATTGGAAGAAGAGAGGGAAAACAGATGGGTTAGAAGGTAAGAAGCAGACTGCCTTCACTGCACAAAATAATCTCAGCACTTGCTTTAAGCTAACGATGCAGAGATGCTCAAAGACTATCCAGTTCTGCATACTGTGGTTTAAAAGAAGGAAGAGGGGCTGACATCCAAGACACTGCGTTCACAACTCAACTGCAGCAAGCAAGTGAAGCCACAGAAGTAGCGTGGCCAGCAGGACACAGCAGTGATTGTCGCCCTCTAGTGGCCAGCGGTGAGGCCACACCGAGTGCTCCTGTGGCCAGTTCTGGGCTCTCACTTGAAGAGAGACACTGAGACGCTGGAGTGTGTCCAGAGAATCCAGAGAAGGGCAATGGAGCTGGTGAAGGGGCTGGGGGTAGGTCCTACAAGGAGTGGCTGAAGGAGCTGGGATTGTTTAGACTGGATAAAAAGAGGCTCAGGGGTGACGTCAGGGTCTAGGTAACTGCTTTCACTATATTGGATGGGTTGTTAGTGATGATAACCTAATTTGAGATGCTCCACCTTCTGATCACAGTATTATAGTTCAGTGCACAGAATAATACAAGAGATAATCAGTTTTCTTTCCCAGACCAATTGGATTAGGAAGACCTGACAATGAGACTACACTAAACTGGAAACAATATAGAGCTATTAAGAGAAAACTGTTACAAAGAGACAAAAATATGAGACACTAACTAGTCAGACTAAGGGGATGAAGACACCTTCATTCAGTGCACCTGATGATTCAGGGGAAGCTTACATCTTTCTCAAATTATTAGTTTTGGTTTTAATTGTTTATCCAGTACTGACAGTTAGCAAGTGCCTCTCTAAGATCACTATCAAAACATCATGAATGATTAACACAGGAATAACTTCCTGTCTTCACTCCCTCACTCATTCACTCAGTTATCTCTGGTACTTAGGAGAAATTTCATGTTTATAATTACATTTCCTCTGTTTCAATGTTTACTAAAAATTATTTCAGTTACGGAATTTTTAAATAGGGAAAAAAACTTATTTCATCTGCAATATACCTTTAACAACTGCTAAATATTGAGAAATAATCCCACATTACATGCATATGTAATACTGCATATTGAACTGGGCCCCTGCTATCATAAATGTAAGTTGATTTTAAACTAGAACTTCTGAAGTATCAGAGTTCTCTTAAGTAATTATCTTGAGAGTGATTTAAGTGGTGTGTATCTATAGATAGAAAATTTAGTGTTCTCTTCCTGCTCTCCTAATTTTCACTCAGATTATCTCCTTGTATTTCTCCTCTTGACCTTCTTACAGTAAAGCCAATGGGGTTTGCACAAGGTAGAAAAGCATTTAATATCCCATAATACACAGAAAAAAAGAGTCAGATATTATCTTACAACTGTACCACCACCTTGAAGTCTACCAAATATATGTTTATTTGGACCGAAAGTGTAAATGTAATATAAAATATTTTCCAACATGATGTTTCAGAAAATCAGAGTCTGAAATCGAGTATTCTAAAAAGATTTCTTAGAAAGAGTGCTGAGGAGGTATTTAGAATAGAAAAGGCAGTGTTGGGAGTCATGGACTTACTTTACATATAAATCCAAATGCCTCGGGAAATCTATTTTGCCAGCAAGAATCTTCTGATATATACCAAATGGATTGTCATCAAAAAATGGAGGAAACCTGTTTTAATACAGACAATTTTTAGATGTTAGAAAAAGAAGTTCTAAAAATCTTATAAGCAGTATTATGTTATAGCACTTCTCCTCAGAAATAATTGATTATATTGTTCTTTTTGGTAGGACACTACCAATCAAATAGCATCTTGAAGAATATTTTAAGGCTGCCACTGTAAAACAGAAAACATTTTTGTACACAACACACTGAATGCAGAACTAAAATTTAAATATAACAATAGAATAGAAAAATACAAAGTTGTTACATAGCTGCAATAAAAATATATTTATAAAACAAGTTTTCAAAGTAAAAACGTTTTGCCTTTATCTCTAAAGCCCAGGGATATACTCTCTAAAAGAGCATTACCATTTTTGATCTTGTTCTGTAACTGCAGTCACACCCTTATTTTCACCAGTTTCTGTGTAAACTGTTAAAGGACCTTCACACGAATATATTATCCAGTTCTGTTATTTGTTGTACTTCTTGAATTCAAGTATATGTTTTGCTAGATAAGGTTTTTGAAACAGTCAGACTGCTCCCAACTCTCCAAGAGCACCTGCCTTTCTGTTTGGGACAGATAAAGTTTTCATTTCATAACCATCCTCATGATGAATAGTAAATTAACATGTATTTAAAATTCTACATCTGTATTTTCTATGAAGTTCTTTTTGAAGTTATGAGCTAACAGAGAGACTACTTCTTTTTGCACAGCTACAGTAAGAACTGAGTTTTCTGCTGTGCTTCCTTTCCTAGTACAGTACGTCCCTGATTGCTGCAAGGGGTGCATCAGTACAGCCAGTACAGGCAGCTGAGCCCGAGTGCAAACAGCGTTCTGAGTGTCACACATGCTCTTAAAGGTTACCACAGGAAACCTGCCAAGGGAATGGAGTAACTCAGTCAATAATCTCAGTCCTGCTTTGCCCTCTGTAACATGACCAAAGCAACCCTCTTACGATGCTTCTGCCTCAAAATCCCTACAGAATCAAAAAAACACACAGGTTTTAAGTGTTGATCATATTAATAAGATCCAACCACTATTACAGTTTAATTAAAATATTTTCACATCTCCCTAATATTTTATAGTTACTTTCTCAGAGAACTTAACTGTGTGCATACACAAACAAATACAGTGCTTGTGCCTTTGGAAATCACTGACAGTGCAAAAACAAGCATGGAAACATTTCTTCACTTCAGGCTCTTTTTATAATTTTATGATACTCAAACTAGCTTATTCCTCAACAAGTATTATGCATTATGTCCATTATGTTTTCAGACGTATTAATTTCTTCATTCAGCTGATGATGAAGTGGATTAGCATTTCCTTTGAAATACTGCAAATTTTGGCCACAGCAATAATCAAATTCCATCAGAATAAATAAGTGAAGTTGTCTGTAGATTTATGGTAAAAAAAACCCATAATAATTCAAAGCACTGAAAAGCATGATTAAACTATCTGGCTACAGAAAGACTAAAGGACATTTCTTGTTGGTGTTCAGAAAGCCAGAGAACTTTCTTTATGAAAAACTACTTTCCAGCTAACTGGAAAGTGGAAGAATCTCAGGAATAACACTTATGCTATTAAAAACTCCTGCTCTGACACTAAAGAACAAGGAAAACGTGATTGCTATTTAACATGCACAAGTTTTTCCCACACAAGAAAGACTATCATATGAAGTTTCTTTGTTAAGTCAAGCAATATAAGTATTATTCACACTGTCCACAGCAAGCTGAAAAATTCAATTTTCTATTTATTACCTATTAGAATCCATAAATGCATAAAGCAATTAGAATGGTATTTTGTAACTATGTATTACAAAGCTGCCAGTTGCAGTAAGCAGATTACTGTACATTACTGAGGTGTGAAATCAAGAAGAATAGAAGTACATATAATTTTTTTCACATTTACATGTTTAAATCGCTCTTTGCTTTCCCACTTCGAAAATCCAAAATAACTCTCTCTAGAGTTCTTGAGAAACGTTTGAATTACAATTGGCTATATAATAATTTTATGGCAATTCTGCTTAAAGTGCATTTGAACTCTATGCAAAATGACAACAGCTTTGAAAGACTGCAGAGTTTTCTCATGGACAAACCAAGTAACTTGATTTTGATGCTTTTCGTAAATGTCAACCTTCAACACAGCACAGATTTTAGACAAAACAATGCAAGTATTGTGCTGGGAGCTACCTAATAAATCAACAAAAATCCCCTTGAGTTTCAGACTTTCTTCACACCACAACACAAATACAAACAGCTGCCTTTTCACCAACTGAAAAGAAACTACAAAAAATATCATCTCTGTAAACGGGAGAACAGCTGCAAACCATTCCTTTTGCTAACTGAAGCATAACAGTTGCATGGACATAAGTTTCAAAGACAGTCTGAAGAAAAGAAGTTGTAAAACCTCAAGGGAAAACACACAGGTCTGAGAATATGAAACTGCAGACAAGAACAATTAACCTACCTAAAATGGCAGACCAGCACATCACTTTTGCCAACCCAAAGAAAGATAAAAAACACATAACCCACATTAATGCACAAAATTCATTTTAGCTGCATATCTGATAACAGTACAATTAAGACATATCTAATGTTAAATAACAAGTATATTTTTCTCTGCATTAAATTATAACAGAACTCATTTCCTCAAAATAAATAGATGTTCCAACTCTTTTATTGGCACTTTGTTTAGCCTGTTTAGATTAACTCTATGAAGTTGGTGTAATTCATCTGTTAAGATTTCTTCTCACCCTTGCTTCTCCCTGTTCCTTCCCCTTTCTGTATCTGGGTATGTTAAACCCAAACAGGACCTTGCCTTAAACCTAGTTTGTGCAGAAGAATTCCATGGGCCTCCAGAGATTAAGTTAGGGAAATAAGACACTGTAGAACAGGAAGGTGTGGGTTTGTTTGCTTGTTTTTTGAGAGGCCCTTTCCTTATGCTCACACCTACCAATTCTTTGCAATTACTTTTGGGCTTCAGAGAGACTAACTTCAGGAAATAACTATCAAATGTCTTATGTTAACTTTACTTGCAGACAATAACTCAGTCTTGGAAGTCAGGTTTTGTTCACCTTCAAAATATTTTCAGATTTCTTAAATCTTCTTTGAATTTTGATGGATTAAGTTAACCAGGACTGTTTCTGTAATAAAAGCCTTGATAGCAAATATCTAACCAGATCTTGAGTTGGTGAGGAAAAGTGCTTCAAAACACTATTACCAAGAACAGCAAAAAAGCTGATAAAATGCTAAAAGCATACATTCTTTGTGACAACCTTCCCATCTAAAGGAAACACATACAAGCCGTAATCCCTGCCCTCCTTTAATCCTCTAAAAGAAAAAAAGAATCCTAATAAAGTAGTATCTATCTATTCTCCTAATCTTAAAAAACCCCAAAACAAATACCAACACCTCCGCCCCCCCCCAAAAAAAACCAACAAAAAACAAAACCGAACAAACCTCAAAACACAAACACCCTAAACAAACAACCTTGTATGGAGTCCCTATTCCAGCTTTGGACAATGACTGAATGCTGCTGGTTTTTTTTTTTTAGTGTTGGACTGAGTCCCTATCCAAAGCAGCATTTGATCATTATGAAGAGCACGTCTATACAAGTACTGTAGTAAAAAAAACATAGAAAATCAGACACAGCAGACAGCTGCTCTGTCAATCAGCCTCTATAAAACCTCACTTGATTTTCAGGAAAGTGTAAGCCATATCTATTCGTTAAAAGTCTCTAAAAGCCAAAGTGTTCATATTAAGCCACCTCCCTCCCATCCCTGCACCCTGAAATCCAGGTCTCATCCCTTGAGCCAGACAGTGTCACGACACAGAAGATCCTACATAGAAACAATGGCAGCTGCTCCCTTTTTTTATGACCAACATATATGAGTCATATTTTGATAGAATATACAGTCATACTGCAGCACCCTGCAGTCTAGAGATCTCAATGACTCTAAATATCTTGCCTGATTGCCACCTGCAGTCAGTATGTTAACTTTGTAAGCCATATTTCTATTAGTGGTCTAGTGGAGAGAGTGCTATCAACATCTCTGTAAGGCATGCAAATAAAAAAGGCCCCATATCCACTTACACTGAGACCACACAGACCTAACAGAGAGTGGTCCCACTGAAACCCATGGCAGGAAGGTAAATCACAGCTGGGTGACTGTAGCACCTGCACTCATATTACAGCCCAGACACTTGTATCTACTGTCTTCCTGCTGTCTAGGATTAAGATTAGTGGCAACAAGGTTGCTGGGAATTCCTTTTTTTTCTGAGAAAAAAAGATTTTTGACCTCTCTGAGAAGGATTCTTTTGACCAGCTTTGGCTGCTCACCTTACCAGAAGCAATGGAAGAAAGGTGAAGCCTGTTCTTTGTACAGATAAGCCTACATAAACAACAACTTCATATTAGACCAGTCAGCCAAGCCTGCCCGGGTCAGCCAGCAATTATTATATATTTTTATTGCTTTTCTGTCAACAAACTGCTGTGGGATTCAACATTGATGTATATGCAAGCCTTCAGGTGACTAAGAAAGGAAGCAGTGGGTAGCAATGCTGAGCTGGGTAAAGTTGTGTTGCTACTGGGTGAACTTCACAGCAGTACATGCAGTGGATCAGAGCTCCCAAGTGCCCACCCATCTATCAGGGGAACTACCTGCACAGGCAAACTTACGAGCTTGTCCAAATACTAGAAGAGTCACCAAAGTCACTTTGAAATTACAGTGCTGGATGGAAAAGAGGATGAATAAATCCAAGCAAACACACTTTGTTCTGATCACTCTAAAAGGCTGCAGGTTTATAAGAAAAGACCACAGAGGACACCTGACAAACCTTGGGACCAAGAAGGTGCAGAGCACACTGAGCCAGGTACCAGGAAGAAGCTCTAAGAACTATGAAATCAAACTGATAAATATACTATGTTTCTTCAGAAGCTGTGAAAGCCTTGCTTTCATCTGCATTTGTCTTATAGCACCCACCACAAAAAAAGCCAATTGCTTTCAAAAACCCAAATCGTTTTTCAAGTACCCTCAAACAACACAGCCAAGACAAAGAAAAAAAAAAAAGTAAAAGGAAAACCAGGCCAAGATGCCTTGTTTAACACACAAGCCCAATTTCACATTCAACCCATATCAGTTATTTTTTTAACTGAAAAAAATATTTATTTTTTAAAATCAGAGCAAACAGAGACAATTACTTTTATCTAACTAACACCAACAAGTAATGAATAGTTAATTATATTAATGCCAGAAATTGTTTTTTCAGTTTGAATTTGCATCTTCTGAAAACATTGCTTATCAAACAAATTCCAAAACACCGAAAGGAGCGTTTGAGCAAACTCAAACAGACCTATAAAGCTCTGGTTTCAAACAGACCTATATAACTTTTCCCTGTTCTTCTTCCTCTGGTGTAAAGAAAACCAGTGCTCAGCTGTAATACAAACTGTATTAATAAAAGCCTTCCTACTTTCTACTGTGCATTTTTACAGACTAAAGCTCCCACTGTAATTACGATTTCCCTACACTGGAAATTAATTACAGAAGTAGTCCTGTTCTTTACCCTTTATATATAAAGAACCTTGTGAATAAAAACCTAAACTTTGGCAAAACCTGATTTTCCAAAACACATAAGGAAAAGAGAAGCTGTTAAAAAAGTCTTTAGGAAAAAAGAACAAGAAAACCCAAACCCAAAACAAGAAACAAAACCAACAAACTCAAAACCCTAAAACATTCCCTTAACAACAGTGATTTTTGTTCTTTTGTAAAGCTTCCCAATTCCTTTCTTCAAAGGCACAAATTAAACTGGTACATCAATATTAAATGTAGCCCAAATTTGTTAATCCAAATATTGTAAACAGAACTAGCAAATAATTCTGTATTACATAATAGTGCTGTGATATAGTAATTATCACTTACCCTGACAACATCTCAAATATAAGAATTCCTAGGGCCCACCAATCAACAGCTCTTCCATGGCCTTTACTTTGTATAACTTCTGGTGCAAGGTACTCAGGAGTGCCACAGAGAGTCCACGTTCTGGTTGTAAAAGAAGGAAAAAAAAAACAAAACAAACAACAAAAGCAGATCAAAGTGGAACTGAAATAACAGTAATAGGAAAAACCAAACACATGCATAAGAAGTACCCAACATATACTTATGTATTTAGTGTACAAAGAAACAGAGAAATAAGAAAGGCCTTTACAAGGTCTAAACAGACTGCTTTGATGATGCTCTCCAATTACCCTGGAACAGAGATATATGCAAATATGAAACTTCCTGTCTCAGAAAATACCTGTGCACTGAGTTTCTCAGCTGGTGCTGTGGCTCTGTACATGTTAGACTATACATTGTTTTGAATTATTAACAGTATTTTTCACTCTGTAAGCTGCAGACCCTGGGAGTTCGTGGACTGACAGGCCCAGCAGAAGACAAGCTTAATGGCCTTTTCCAGCAAAACAAAGTTTCATTTAGAAAAACAATAGGGAAGGAGTGAGCTTTTAAAGAAGTAGTATTTTTAATCAGTAAACAGTTGCATATACATTAAGATTTGTTTTACAATCTAAAAATAGTATTGAAATCTAACCTGTCATCACTTCCACAATAGTCATTAAAAGGGAAACATTTTGTATTTTTAGTTATTTAAAATATTACAAGGTGTAGTTAAACAAGCATGAGATAAGTCAGCAATACCTTTTGTGATATATTTTAAAGTCATTTTTAGTCATAATTTTCTCTGGTAAGGTCAGAATAAAACTGTTATATCACTAACTAATTGAAGCTCAAATTCTGTAAAGACATGAAACAAATTGAAGCTAGGCAGTTAAGTTTACAAAGACCAAATTACATTGGAAAAGAAAGATATTCTGAAATAATTTCTTTCAGAAATGTGAACTTTTCTTTGTAAAAATGCTCATGTAGAATTTGCCTGGCTTCACTCCCTTGTCTTCGGTTTAAATGCACGCTTGAGAAAAAAATGTGCTCTTGTTTTGAATAAATTACCCTTCCCCAGCAGCAAGTCAGAAGATGAAACTTTGAAAATATGCTCACCAATTCAAGAGAAATTGAAATCACAGCACAGAATAAGAAAGAAAACTGTATCACATGTTAAAAGGAGTTCTAGTAAAATATGACAAAGAATACAGTCACAAATAGTCACCACACATGACTTGCACCAAAAAACCTCTGAGTGTTTGTGAGAGGAAGGATTTTTCTCCAATCAAACTGGTAACACACTCCTGGACAAATGCATTAAGACAAACAGCAATCACATTTAGAAGTAATACTAACTCAACTTCTTTTTTTCTGAGAATGCAGGGAAGATCAATGTTCCACCCTACTCTGTGCTGATGTGGCCTCACCTTGAGGCCTGTGTGCAATTTTGGGCACCAAAATGTCAAAAAGACATTCAGCTACCAGAGAGTGCCCAAGGAGGGCAATGAAGATGGTGAAGGGTCTGGAGGGGAACCTTATGAGGAGCAGCTGAGAGCACTTGGTCTGCTCAGACTGGAGGAGGCTGAGGGGTGACCTCATTGTGGTCTTCAACATCCTCACAAGGGGAAGCAGAGGGGCAGGCAATGATCTTTTCACTCTTGTGCCCAGTGAGAGTACACAAAGGGATGTCATGAAGCTGAGTCGGAATGTTTAGATTGGGTATCAGGAAAATATCTGGTTCTTTGTCCAGAGGGTGGCTGAGCACTGGAACAGGCTCCCCAGGGAAGTGATCACAGCACCAAGTCTGAGAAAGTTCAAAAAGTGCTTGGAAAATGCTCTCAGTCACATGGTGTGACTCCTGGGGATGTCCTGGGCCCAGCCAGGAGGTGGATTTGATGATTCTGATGGGTCCCTTCCAACTCGGCATATTCTATGATTCTTTGAAATATTTTAAAGGGAGCTTTTGGGATACTTTTTTTCTGGTTGGTTGTTTTTTTAAGCCTTAGCATTGATACATAAAAATAGTTAAGATAAAGGAAGAGAAGCTGTACAGTCAGTTAAGGCTTTAAACGAAGAATTTTGACTTGAATTTCTTTAAGCTTCCATTTACTATGGCAAAAGCCAAATTACTCCACCTAAACTACCAGAAGTATTAGGCACAATTTGCATCCAATGTGCTTCATGGTTCTTGAAACTACATTCCTAAGTAAAAAGAATATATCATTAATTTTTATTGTGAATTTATCTAAAAATATAAATTCTTATTTTCCAAATCAAGCATACTGAATTTTTACATACAGTGCTGCTTTACACTACTGCCATCTAGCAGCTACTTAGATCAGGATTATGGAACTAGGAATAACAACAAAACTCTGTCATCTTATAAAATGAAGTATTTCTTCCTCTCCCAAATTTAAAAAGCTGTATCCATCACGTGACTCAATCATACTGATTTCGGCAGCTATGCCAACAAAGCAGCTGACAGTTTTACTGCGCTTTTATTCAAGTAAAAGGGAAGCTGTGAATTAAGGCCAATGTAACTTCAAGTGTCCTAGTTGCACCAGGAAATCAAATTTATTATCACCACATTAACTACTTCCTTAATTTCAATCAAGAAATGTATATTTACTAGCTACACAAAAACTTGAAAGAAGCTCACATTCTTTCTTAAAACGTGTATTCATACTGTAAGATCATGACTTGTTTTTCCTCTTTTGTTGGTCATGAAACAGACTATTTAGTATTCTGGAAAACACATCAAGTAGATGCTACAAAAAGATAATATTTTAAACTATTTTTTATCATTACTATTTTATGACTACTGCATATTCATCTGAAATTCCAGATAACATTTTTGAAGATAAATTACAATGTAAAAAAATAAGAACAGATTGTTCCCTTCAAATTGCTACAAAATATTCACTGTTCTGAAATTTCAAGATAAAAGCTGAAATACTGTTAAGTGCTAATTGATAAGGTTGAATTTAAAACATGACATAAAGAATCTACTCTGGTTACAAAGGTAAGCTACAAAATAATTTTGTGAAACTTTTGAAGAGTATTGAAGAGTAGTGGGTGAAGAAGCTCAGTCTTGATGGTTAACGTGTTTTAGCCTTCTACACCATTCAGCATCCATCTCTGGAGTACCTGACAAGCTTTTTGCACATAAACCAGATTACCAACGTTTATTTCAGTATTCTGGCACTTTCTCTGTAATTTTATTTAACAAAGATTGCTTTGTATCCAGTTGACAAAAATTTGTTCTGCAAGACATTCTTCTTGCTTCTACAGTGACAAAGGGAACACTTTGCAAACTGTGTCTTACTTAGTCTTTCTCTCTTCGATCCACTGTGTAGAACAGTCATGAGGCATATCCAGCTTAAGCAACAGTGCAGAACTATCCCCAATATGTTTAAGATTAAACACTTCTCAAGTTTCTAGAAAGACTCACAGGTAAATATCTTTTTTAGGAATGTAAGCTGAATAAACTAAAATTAACAGTGAATAACATTCCAGGAAAAAAAAAATCACTCAAGTCTTAATTTCACCTAAAACGTTTATAACTTTGCGTGAAATCTGTCCATAAAAAACCCATAAAATTCCTTGCAGATTAGTTTTGTGCTTCTCTGAAAGAACATGGGAATTAAACCCTAACCCCCCCAAAAAATCCAAAAAAAACCCCAAACACCCAAACCAAAACAAAAAACCCAACCAAAAACCACACAGAAAAAGGAAATCAGATCAGAAAAAAAATTTCCATAAAAATACCATACCCAAAAAGTGGTATATGCTTTTCAGAAAGAGAAAGGTCTACAAATGTAACAGCTGTAAATTTCAAAGGAAATCCTTTTTACAGCCTTCAGGTAACAATAATTTATAAAAACCCCCTCCCCAACTTTCTGCTTGACATTGCCCTTTTTAAAAAGTAGTGGCACATCTATTTTATATGAGTGTACTTACAAGAAACTGAAAAGGTTATTAAGTCTTCAGTTAAGCAACATCAAGGTGGAAAAGAGAAGAAATAAACAGCAGCTGAGGCAAAGACACACTGTTTTGGAGAAAAATTTAGAATTTTTAAACGTACACTGAGTGCAAAGGGAGGAACAAGGATAAACAGAAGGACATACCAACAAGGAACAGAAGGAGCAAAGAACACCTCCTCTTTTTCCTCTGAGTCTAGCCCTTCAGAAACCAAACTAATATGAAGGTACAGGTGCAGGCTGCTTTCCACAGTGGGAACATGAGCTCTGAGCCAGACACTCTTTCTGAAGGGCAGCTTGACTGCACAGGGACATGGTGAATATTTCATCCCTTCATACATTGGTCGTGGGAAGAAAGGAAAATGTCCGCAGAAAAACCTCAATTCAGCAGCTACAGAATCATTGATGTGAAGTATTATGTATCTGGAATGTGCAACTGTATCCAGAGTCTTCTGCACACTGTGTTTTTATTTACATACTGTGACTTCTTTCTAGGAACGTGTTTGCTGATCCTCAGAGCAGGTTACCTCACAATGTCCGAAAATCATAAATATTTCATGTTTTCTTTTTGCCATTCATGCATACTGTGTATATGCACACATCTGTACACTCACTGACACCCATACACATAAGATTCATGTGTACAGATATTTTCCATGCATAAAAATGACAAAATATCAAAATATAATTTTGATCAAATAGGCTATGCCATAAACAAAAGCACCTACTGGAGTGCACTAGTGGATAAAGGGCTAACAACTGTGTATTTTTACAGTGCCAAAACCAACATTGTGAAGATGACTTCACCTAGTGGGGAGAATATGATGCAGTCTCAAAAAGCCCCAGTAACACAAAAAACTAAACCAGATTTGCATAGGTAACTACCTGTGCTCTAACTGATAATGTCCTTGCTCATTCCAATTTTATGTTCCGTATTTATGTTACCTGTTGTACATTTGAAGGTAAATCAGCTATGAACATAAAACTACTATACTCTTCTTGTGATTCAACACAAACTGATCAACTTCACTGCCCCCCAAGCAATATGGGAAATACAACTCCAATTAAAACCAGTAGTGATAACCAAGTTTGATTTCCTAAAATATATTTGAACAAATTTACTGTTAAAGAGATTCATATTCCAGGTTGAAAAATATACTCTGATGTGAACTATCGCCTTATTTAATGAAGGGTTACTTCTCTTGTGCCTTAAACCCACAGAAACACAATTACCACTAAGTGGCAGTATTTACATGTCAAGAGCAAGAGTTTATGACAAGAGCAAGTTACATGACAAGAGTAAGTCAAAAGTATTTGTAGGAAAATGTCTTATAAAGAGATTGTACAATTTTCTTACATGAAAGTATGTAATGTCTTCCTGTAAGAAGTTATTTTGCTTTAAAAACAAAGTATTAAAATGAAAGGCCAGCATTTGTGGGCCTTTTTGCTTGCCCAGTGGGAACTGAATTGAGATACTCATAATAAAATTCTATGGTTTTAAAACAGATTTTCCGACCTTAAAGATGAATAGAATTTTTGATTCTATTTTGTGATTTGATTTGTCTCATCTGACTGTTACTTCATAAAGGATCTATTAAGCAGGTTTCTCAGATCCACTCTTGTTACTGATAAGTAAAACTTCACAAAAGGAAGGCCTTGTAAAATCATGGCTCAGGTCTGTTACTTTGGTTAAGTAGAAAAGGACTGTGGGAAAGAGACTCAGCTGAATTAGGGGTAGAAAAGCAAGTTATGAAACGACTGTGCATTCACATTGTGGTGTATGGTGGTTGGTTGAATTATGTTTGTTATGATTTAAAACTATGTAACTGATAAGTGGCTAACTGCTTAAAAAGGCCTGGATTTTGCAATAAAGCAGCTCTCCTTTGCACCTGTCTGGGGACTCTGTATAACTCCAGACCACCACCCACACACTCTTCTTTCAAACTGACCTTGTAGAACTCTCCTCACACACAGACTCGCTTGTTACAAAAGCAGCATCCAACAGGTTGACGACCGAAGAGGATCAGCACCTACGTAACACCTCACTCACCACTGCGCTGCCTCAATCAGAGCTATCAAATACCATCTCCCTCAAGAGATGACTCAAAGACATAAAATCAAGCCTTGTCACACCACTCTTCTGATACAACAGGCTGGTTTTTACCTCCTTTTTCTTGAATCCTAATGTTCTTGCTTACTCTTAAAAACATGTATTATGGTCTTGGAGGAGTAGTCCAAACACAGAGAAAAAAGAAATCACTGCAGGGGGAGCCTCTGCATTATCAAAAAGTTTACATATGTAATTAAAGCTGACAGTAATATAGAATCTAGATTTAAATAAATCAGTTCTGTTGAAGCTGGCCTAATGGTTTCTGTCTAGATTTTTGGCGTTTCATTTTAGCCACAGGCTAGTGAAAACGCTGTATCCAGTTATAAAATGTTATTCTCACACTTCAAAAATCTCTAAAAGGAAACTAGAAGCAAACACGAGTTACAAAACATATATCAATTCAGTACTTATGGAGGATTAATTCACCTGTTTTAGCATTTGCTTATATTTCTTCCCTGAACTCCTTTTTACAACATGACTGCTGAAAACTTAAATATACAAAACCAGCTATATAAAAATATTTTTCTTTCGTTGTTTATGTGTGATATTGCTCCTGGTTATACCTAAGGGGTAATACTGCTTTCCATACAGCAATTTTAAGGGATTTGATTAAGGGACTTGACACATGTGAACCACATGCTGAGCACCTGAAATCAAACAATTTTTTTCTAACTGTTTAGCATGCAAAATGTAATTACCAGAATGAAACCCCACTTACCTGTCCACAAGTTTTTTTGCAAATCCAAAATCAGTAAGCTTGATATGTCCTTCTTTGTCTAGCAATATATTTTCAGGTTTTAAGTCTCTGTAAACTATTTCTTTGGAGTGCAGGTATTCTATTGCACAAATAATTTCTGTGGAGTAAAACAGTCCCGTGCTGTTGTTGAAACGCCCCATGTTGCGCAGGTAACTAAAGAGTTCTCCTCCTGGCACGTATTCCATTAACATGTATAAAAAACGTTCATCGTGGTTGGTCCAAAATCTGTAACAAAAGTGTTGTTTTACTGAACAAAGAAATGATGTCTGATTTGCTCTACAAGTAAATGTCTGTAAAATGGCCTCTGCTGCCCCAACCATGCCCATAACTAATTTCTGATTCTTTGTCTGCAAATATTAAACCCCCAAGAATCCAGGATTATGTAAGACATTCAAGTAGCCGCCTTAACCTGCACTGTAAACCAGATAATTGAGGATAAGTACAGCACAGGCCAAGAAAAAAAAATGATAGGTTCTGTTTCATTGTACAAAACAGGTCTCTTCTAAGCACCAAGTAACTGACCTGATATAAAGACACACCTTACATTTTATCTTATCAAGCATTACCAAAGTGATGGGCAGAATCTGCTTTTGCAAAAGACTTTCATGACATATGTTCAAAACCAGACATCAAAGAGCTGTCCTTCTCCTCTCCTATGCCTTCTTCCCTGGAGATAGATAATCCCAACTAAAGCATCAGATGACAATGCTTGCTCTTCTATGGCATCTTTCACAAAAGCAATAGAAAAGCAAAAATGAAACCAAAATAAGACACATTTCTGTACCTCAGAATTAATCCAAAGATAGGTACCTTCCATTCCTCAGACTGCCACATTTAATTTAAGACCTATTTCTGTGGTAGTCAGAGTAACATAAAGAACAGGTAAATAAGAAAGAAAATAATTATATGTGGCTTTAAAATGCTTCATTACAGAATACAGGAATCATCTCTTCCACATTCCTCTAAGTTATGCTGTATTTCATTCTATCTACATTAAATAACTCACCACACCCCTAAATGTAGCTCAGCAGTTAAGAAGGAAACAAGTATCTGGTAAGATCCTGAAGAGCACTACCACTTAAAACAAAGAACTATCCCCAATTCCATAACAAAAGATAGAGAACTCTGTAACCTTACTTACTGAAAGGGTGATACAAGAACAGAAGCTACTTCAGCTTCTAGTCAGTGTTTCTGCAGTATGACAAGTACCTCGTGCTTAATCAGGGCATGGAGCCTCGGGAAAGGTAAGGAGAAACTGAGCTCCCCAACACATTTACTCCCTAACACATTCCCTGACTTTTACTCAGGAAGATTTTATTTTTGACAGCAGCACTGAGGCAACCAAGGAAAAAAGACAGACTAATAGACATCAGCTACAGCTCTTCTATTCCCTCAGTGATGGAGAAAGCAGAGCCCAGGCTTGTCTTCTGCTTTCAGGGAACTTCTTCCCTATAACGGTCATCAATATCCTTAACTGGCTATTGATGTTCACAGTATCTTTATTGACTACGCAAAACCACTCTGAAAATGCGTTCTGGGTCGTTAGGAAGAGCTGTACCTACAACAAACAATGAAAGAAGAGCAGGAGTGGGTGAAACAAAGCAAATCGCATATTTATGGGAGAGGAAGAACAAAATCTAACAATACAGAGGGGAAAAAAATGGAACATCTACATCATTAAGCACAGGATTTTTACTGGAATTAATTTCTTCGAAAACTGATTCTTAAAGGTTTATCTATCCACCAAAAAATGGATACATTATTTGGTATACATGAAAAAGAGCAAAATTAAGAACTTTTGTACTTGCAATTCAGATTGCTTTAAATGGTAATTTAATACAAAAAGAAGTGAAAAAAACCCCACAGAAACTGTGATTAGAATAACGTGTGGTGTCATTAACTCCATAATTCAGCTTTACTACATAAAGATGTCATTGTGAACTCCTACAGACAAACAACCTGTTTTAGCATATACAACCACAAGACATAGTTGATTTTTATTAATCCTTCCTCTCTGCAAAAACATGTCAACATTACATCTCACTATGAAGAGCTGCACAGTATGACACATTACTCAAACATGTCAGTAAAGATTTCCTAGGAATCTCCAGTGATCAGTTGTTGCAAAAGCACCTAAGAAGTATTTAGACAAAAAACTGTTTAAAAAAATATGTAGATGAATAACTTCAGTGTCTACAGAAAAACAGTAACTCCCTATATTTAGAATAGGTATTTCTCAAAAGTAACAGGAAAAGGCAAAAAAAAGAACTCTTTACATATAGGAAGACATCCAGAATTTCTGAACACCAGAAATCAATTATGTGCAGCATTACTTTATAATTTTCCATCATAAAATCCTGCAATATTATGCTGCATTGACACCTATTCCCTGTTTTGCAACCAAAGGAGAATAATATCAGTGTTAAAGATGGTGAAGCTCACCAAAAACATAAAAAACAGACCATGTTGATAACACACTTCAAAGGCATTAAAGCTGAACTATACAATTTTTTCTCATTTTTGTTAAACACTTACCGTAAAACAATTAACAGGAAAAAAACCCACACATATATTGGGTAGGAGGTGGCTAAAGGTGGCTTTTAGTCACCCAAAAAGCTGCAGGAAGTGTTATTTGTCATACAGTCTAGTGATAACCATCCACAAAGGCTTGTTTAACCTAAAGCACCTATTGTTGTGACCTAAAATTTAACTACCTCACTTCAGCTACGTTGCTTGAAGTCTCCTCTGCCAAGGGAAAAAGGCATCACATGGACAATTACATGAGCATAGCTGATGCAACCTCTCACTGGACATTTCAACAGAAAAGGCAGAGCTCTAGAAGACATGAAGAATGTTTGCCTTGCTTACAAAGTAAACTATTTGAATTGTGTCCTTTGGCAACCCGAAAAATCTGATATTTTGTAAATAAGGTGTGAATGAAATCCAGGAAAACTCCCCTGTTTGGACTTTGGATCACTTCTGCATGAACATGAATCCTCCCATCCCTGTCTCTGACATCTCACCCAAATTTCTCTACTCCCGCTATTCCTGACACACAGACCTACTGACATGGGGTTTGTTTGGGAGTTTGCTTGTTGGTTTTGGTAGGGTTTTCTTGTAAAAGATTTCTAGATGTACACAGATATTTATACAAAATCCTGTTCCCCTCATTCTCTCCATACTTCAACCAGTCTAACCAGATGTACCCAGCCTCTCCATCTTTGCTTTCTTCCATGAATCTCAATCTCTACATATTCTAGAACTTATCTTACTGATACCATGCCACACACAGGATTTCTGAACACTAGCTAGAAACTAATAGCATCATGATGCTGGAAAAAGCTAACACCACACCAAGGAAAAAGCCTCCTCCTGCACGGCTTATTCCATCTTCTGAATGACTACCATTCAGGCTGTTGCCTTCTTCTTTTCCCTCTGACACTTGCTTAGCCCTGGCAGGAAGCTGCACTCTCTGCAGCTAGATTAACTAAGGCTAATTTTGTCTAATTTTATGTGAAACTGATTAAGGCAGGTAAATGGAAACAAATCTTGGTTAATGGCCAGCCAAGTATCCATGCATGAGAAAATATAAATGGAAAATTAACCTGCAATTAGCAGAGGTTTAGTTATCACATTAACAGATATGGACTCAGATACAAAAGAAGTACTGCGGTGCTGTGAACAGAAGAGTATGATACCTTCTTTCTTTAACAATGAGACCAGTGGGATCATTAGCTACCTAAATTCCACTAAAAAAAAGTATTCTTTATGAACTGTGTTTAAATCATGCTTCTCAATAGGTTCCATCACTTAACAAATACAGGAATACCAAAGTCCAAGAAGTACTGCATTTATTTAAACTCTTTAAAAATTAAGTTTGCACAAGTATAGCTCATTTAAGTTTGTAAAAACTAGATATTTTAGTCTAGGAACAACTTTAGCTATTTACCAATATCTATAGCACATACATGTAGAAATACTTTCATCACCATTCTAACATCAAAAATCATTCTAGAAGTCATTTTGATGAGCCAATGCTAACAATCCTTCATAAGCATTTTCCCCTCACTTCACAAAATGTCTCTTCTGTGAAAACTAAGAGAAAACACCTTATAATAAATTACTGTTTGAATGTTTAAATTATGCTTTTTTATTTAAAATTCTTGATTCTTCTAAAATACGTACTTCATTCCAAAGTGTACTTCAATCTAGATTACATGTGAAAAATTAAATGCTCAGCGGTGGTTAAATACATTAGAACTTGCAATGAAACTTTGGAGTACTTTAACTGCACTTTCTGTCTGAGTGAAATGAATTTTAAAAAATACAGCAACTTACAATCTGATCAAAAAAGGGTGGTTGACTTCTTTCAAGACAGACTTTTCATTGTGCACATGCTGCTCTTGCTTCAGTCGAATGACATCAGGAATGCTCATTACTTTCAGTGCAAAGTAACGCTTGGCCATTTTTTCCTTCACCAGATGAACGCGTCCAAAGGTACCCGTGCCTGCAAAGTTGGAGCAGAAACATCAATTTACCGTAAAAAGGGAAAAAGAACAAAGATAATTTGCTAAATTAAAACCTACAGGAACTCCCATTATTCAGGTGTCAGATAATAAACTTAAATATGCACAGAGAGATGAAACGATTCAGTAGGGTAAGAAACCAATGGGAAAAAATACATAAAATTTGCTAATCCTTCGAAAAATTAATACATTTTTAAAAATCTGCTTATAGTGCACAGTGTTATATCATCTGGAAACAGTAGCTGTCCGGCACACCTTTTTTATAGTTAATGTATTCCTTTTCCAATTCACTCTAAAAAATGAAGTAAAATAAAAACATATTGACTTATAAATAATGCATTAGGCATTTCTCTATTCAATAGTCATTAAAGTTCTTTTTAACTGCACTGCACTCAAGACAATCATATATAACTGAACTGTGTATCTCTCTTTGTTTGAAGTCAAAGTGAAAACTGGTACATTTAGCCAGACTATTTGTTGTGCAGCACAGTGTTACACATTTGAAGACGAACACACATTTCAACTTATTGGGTGGTTGCTTATTGTTTTCCTGCTCATTAAACAAAGCCATGTAGGTTCCATTACAGCAGTAGACCAGGTATTTTTAATCCCATTCTCAGACAGAAATATGTGCCACTATAAAGGACACCTGGCATTCAAACCAAGCACCTAACTTGTGAAAGGTCACTCTCTCCAGAAAAGTCAAAAGCTTATTATACTTCAGCTCACAATCGTCCTCTTCTTTGCACATACCCTAGGAAAGGCAGCACACAGACCTGTCACAGTATTATTAACTGGTTTGTTACCTGATTTCAGATTGTGTTAATCAGTTATGATCAATTTATAGCAAAGACAATTTCCTAAGATGTGCAACAGGGAAAGGAGTATCTATGTGAAAGGAAATACAATTTTGAGAGATAGGGAGGAGCAAGAAACTAACAAATGAACTTCTAAAATTGCATTATTGGGGAGATGGGAAAAAACAAGGGAATTTTTGCCTCTGATAGCTTCAATTAACATTTGAAGTACTTCTTTTCTGTATGTGTATTCTCAGCTAAAATAATTCATCTTATTTAACAGTTTTTCTTTCCAATCACTTAAAATGTTGTTTAAGACATAGCATTTACTAAAAAACAAAATACTCATCTTACAAACTAAAAACTACTCACTCCAGCAATCTTTTTTAATAGAATTTGCAGCTCTACTACCAATACAGTTTCCAAAGCCAGTTTTCAAGATAAAAGTTCTCACTACACAAACACATCAAGGATTACCATTGTCCAAGCACAAAAGATTCTATCAAAGAAGTTTTACATTTCCACCTGTCCCCAGTTACGGCTCTTTAACCATGAAAACTGTCTACAGGCCTCAGAAAAAGCCTGCTGTTATAGTAAAGTAAACCATCAGGTTACCCTGGAAAATTTATCATGCAATGAAATCCTTTAAGAGTGTAGTCACATTAGATGACTATACCTGCAAACAACTTTATTTGCTCAGGGATGGGCTTCTGCAGTAAAAAACCCAAACAAATAACATAAAAAAACCCCAACAAACAAACACCAAAAAAAGACCCAAAAGCTTCCAAGCAGAGACATCTATTCGAGATGCTTTAAATACTGATTATTTACACTCCGTGAACAGACAAAAAAAAAATTAATTTGGGTTATTTCTGAATTAGGAGATGAAATTCAAATTCAGAGTAAAAACACTGTGAAGAACAATGATTGTCATATGGCACACTGAAACTAGAAACCATCTCTCATTTTTGAGACTTTCATATGTGACTCAGGGAAATTAACAATACTAACCCCATAAGCAAATGTGGTTTTTACATGCATTTTGATACTTGTATGAACGAAGTGCTTCCACAGACATACCCAGCAGGAAAGTCAAAAGTGAACACATATCTAATTGTTCCTAGATCTCTAGTGATTACATGTTTCAGGACTTGTTCTACTTGTTTAAGAACTTTTTATTTCAGAATACTTTACTTTTCCTTATGCTATCAGTTTATCTTTACAAACCACTGGTCAGAAATAACAGCAAAAATAATAGAAATCACAATTTCCATCTATTTGCAAAGAACCTGTCAGGGACTTATTTAGCAATAGTTCTAACTTTGGAAACACTTCCTCCTTGAAAACATCTCTGCCAGGAACAGTAAAGCCTGGCAGGCTGTTCCAGAATAGTGGCAAAGCCCTAATCTACAAAGCCTCTGGGAAAACCAGACGACCACACAGACAGGTGAGAACAGAGAACCTCCCAAACCAGTTTTATTGTTGAACTGATCCCAGGCAGTCTATTTTCAAACATCTTTAGCACAGTTGCAAGCAACTATGAAAATCAAGACAATACAGACCGAAAAGCCATCTAACACTTGTCTTCAGACAACTCCTCTCATAATGTGTATTTTCTCCCCATCAAGTCTTCTCAGAAAATCCATTAGACCTGCATTAGCTGGCAGTACCCACATACCAACCACTCTTCCACGGGACTAACTGTTATGCTTTTTTTGTTCTGTTTTATGCCGAGCCAGTCTTCAAACAATCAGATAAAGTCTGCATACAGAAACTACTGTAATTCAAAATATCTCTTCAAACCTGCTCATACTTTTAGCCATTTCTGCTAGTATTTTTAAAATGTTCTTCCTTGCAATTGATAAGGAGGAGGGAGAAATGGGATGACAGTCAAGGTGGGAGGCTGCAACAAGATGTTATCATGGTTGCTTAGCACAGTCAAGAAAATCTGTTTTATAAGAGCAGGTTGACAGGTTGTTGTGTTGTGACTAGATGAAAATTCTGCCCTTCAGATACATAAAAAGAAAACGAAAAACCTGAAGCAGTAAGTGGCACTGTGCAAGATGAATGCCCAGCTTCATAAATTTGAGGGAAGGTTTTTGGAAGCAAACAAGGCAGTGTTTGTTATTAGTCTTCCATCAAAGCACCACTCCAGGTGAGGAGACACCTAACCCACAGAACAATTTCTGCTAATCCCTATGAAAGAACTGTTCAAATTTTTTCCCCTGATCACCACAGAGCTCAGCTGTGTCAACCAACTAAAGGTGACCTTTTGTGATAGATAAGTAAACATTCCTTATGATCACCTTAAAATGGAAATATTCTACACTTGTCTGTAAGAATGAAGAGAAATAGTGTTTACAGATTTGCATAGTCTACTCACATTTATTTCATATTTGGTTCAAACCAAGAGAACTTAAGGGATGTCATACCATTCTAGATTAGCCCTTGGACCTACCAAGAATAATGCTGCTGAAGGAAGAGAAATGTCTTCACACACTCCCTACATACATATCCCTATCTGTCTATTATAGTACATGTCACCAGAGTGTCAGAGCAAAACAAAGCACCTACACAAGAAAATCATACCTCAAGAAAACAGCTGTTCTTACAGTGTCTGAAGGCAGATTTGTAGTTTATTTGCACAGGCCCCTTCTCCCTGCTAAGGCATGTAAGTGAAGGTCTCTGGCCACCAGTAACAACAGCAAGAAGAGTGCCTGTGCTGTTTGCAACACAATTCAGGATTTTCAGGACTATATGGGCAAACAGAATAAAATATGCAAAATGCTAACCACTAATCCAGTATAATCTGTTTACAACAGAAACAATAAAATTCCTGGGTCCCATTGCAAATTTTATGTGGTTGCAGAGCTTGAAGGAATGCCAGCCATCTTCTCCATTAGGTAACCTTCTCATGTTAAACATGAAGAGATGAGGCCAAAATCCGCAGAGGACCAACTTGGCCTGCGTATCAAACACAAGTAGGGTATTTTCAATCTTACAAAACAAGCTGGATTCCCTAACACCATGCAAAAACACCATAGCCAGTTTCCAGAATTTTGTTTTCTTTGAAGCCTGGCAGAAAAGAATAAAGAATGTGGGAACATTTCTGATGCAATTTCAGATACTTTTGATGCTAGGTAAACCAATCCTGCAACTTTTGATCAGCTAAAACAATTGGGTGAGCATTCATGTAGTGACTATTTTGCTATTGATGTAGATGACTAATTTAATGCTTAGATTGCCTCTTTATTTGCTCCCATTAATTAGAAACCCAGCTGTTTCAGCTTCCACCCTTTTAATCCCCAGCTCTTTCTTAAAACCAAGTTTGCCTTGCTCAGATAGATACCATCTGTTTCAATGAAGAATAAACTAGGTCATGTGAGCTCTATGACCCCAAGGGCTGCTTTCTGCATCCCAGCAGGGTTGGCCCTGCCTTCAACAGATGCCTACAAAAATCATCAGACGCATTCACTTTTATTTACAGTTAGAAGAAACATTTCCTACTGTGACACATCTTAGTCTTTATTGATAGCCACAAGCACAACAGACTTCATTCTGTTAAATATCAGAGATGAACTAAGTGAATTGTATCAGATTGCAAACTCACTACTGAATGTCAAATTTTGCCTGCCATTTAATCATTGTCTGATTTTGGGATGGAATTTCAACAGCCTAGACTAGGAAATGGGGTTGTCAGTAATTATTGACAAAGAAGTGGAAAAGTGGCACAGCAAAGGAAAACCAGCCTGCCCAAACAGACTGGTAATCAGAAGATTAACACTTGGGAAAAAGATTTAGTGAAACCACAAGGCACAATCAACTGTGGGCTTCTACAACAGAAGATGTGGTTGGCACATGAACAGGGCAACTCAAAATGGTGGTGATGATTCTGGACATCCCAGTAGTGAAGTTTAGATTTTTATGAATGTGTAGTACCATAAGCCAAAGTCACTGAAAATGCCAAACTCAGTTGTCTTCACTGTTCTGCAAGCCAGCTGTGAATTGTTCACTGTAAATCTTAGATCACTGCTTTTATAGATCTGCATTACTCTAGAGGGTTCAGATCTAACACTGAAAAACATGTCAGAGAAGTAATGAAAGTCAGAGGAGGTTTTATAGGATGCCTTCTTTATTTTGTCTAGAACTGCACATCTCATCCTGCTGAAAAAACAAAAGAAATATCTGATCACAACTATGGCAAAGCTTTTTTGTATCCTTCAATATGCATTGAAATCGGAGACAGTCAGTCTGATTAAGATCTTAACAGCATAGAGAACAGAGATGCGTGTGCAGTGTTCACCATGGGCAGCCCTGCCAGAGGAGCTGCTTCTACGATGTTTCCCATTCGTGTGTTGTGCTATGATTCCATTTCCACCAAGAACCCCTCGAAGAGAGAAAATGTCTTCCTACTTAGCAATAATGTGAGACAGTACACAGCAAGAACTATACCCATCACGTTCCAGGAAAGATCATTGGACTACCTGTTCCACAACCTTTATTGGCACTGGCACACCAGTGGTTTTCTCTTCTGTTTCGGATGACAGACATGCCCCTTGTCAAACCAATGAAAAGCTCAGTATCATTAATTCTTTATCCCAGCTCAGTTGAACTTGAAAAGAAAGTGGCAATGCTTGTTCAAAGTACAGCCTAGCTTTTGACTCAAAGTGGATGCTGTAAAAAAATTTCCAAAGGTCCCAAAGACCTGGCAATTTTTAGGTTCCTTCTTACTTGGTATATGAGCAGCCTGTAACACACCACTAAAACTACATTTAACCACCTGGAATTCAGTTCAGTCTCTTCTCAATGTCACACAAGATTCAGTATGCCAGAGAATACCAAGAAGCTGTGTCAACAACTCTTGTTGTTGACCCACCCATTTAAATCTTACTGAACTACAATCCTTCAGAACTAAGGACATGGGAATCACCAGGCTAATTAACACCCATCAGTCAAGTTTCCTGTTTTCCCATAGTTCAGATACATGTTTCTGATTTCCAGAAACTGCCAATCAACTGAACACCAATGATGCAAGTTCCTCTGTATTTTCAGGTTTTTGATTTTTTTTTTTCTCACAAATTATTGTCTCCCTACAAAAATATTGTAAATATCAGGGTGTCTTTAAGCAAAACAAGCAGAATTTTTGAGAGTTTCTTTTGTCTCTTTATTCTTTCTTTTTAAATTTACTTTGAAATACTAGGGACCAATAAATAAATGAAACCAGAAAGTAACCAGATTGCTGGTTATGATAGCCATAAATCCTCTCAATTTCTAAACAGCTCTTAGAACACTGATTCTAAATGCATCTCCTTCTCAAAACTTTTAATATCCACAATCTTCAGAACAATTCTCATAAAATCAGTATTTCCCTGCTTGGTTCTTCAATGGTATTTTTGCAACTCTTTCTATGTCTTCCACAACCTGCAATTCACGACCCATTGATAAAAAGAAGATGAACAGATGAGTGGATGATAAAGCCTTCCCTCCATATTGAAACTAGGACATTGCAAAATCATTCTTACTCCTATTTTTACCTATTTAAATATTACACCTGAAGTACAGTTAGATTACAACTTCAAAACTGGAGTTTTTTTTAATATAAAAACAGCTGAAATAGAAACCTTTAAAGGTAAACTCCTTTTTCACCCAGAAACTAAGTTTTACTTGCTGAACTAAATTAAGGAGGCCTGTTGAAACAGCTTATTTTGAATGATACCAAACACCTGCTAGAAGTGAAGCTGATCAATCTCTATTAACACATTTTTTTTAAAAAAATGGCTTATCATGTTTTAAAAGGCAAGTATACTTAAGCCAAGAATCAGGTACCTGTCTGGCTAGTAACACTTGGCAAGCTAAAACACTAGAAAGCATTAAATTCTCTCTTTCATCTGATGGGAATTTCAGGTAATTAAAGCATTATCAAAAAGTGTCACATTTTAATAGCTGGAGAAATATCTGTAAATTGGAATTTACACAAGAAAAACACACTTTTTTTGAATTTAAAAAGTTACAACATTCAAATCCTATTCACAGAATTGATTCTTTCAGGTAGGGAGAGGTTAAAATAAGCACATGAACTACTTCTTGGAATGTAAATATTAAAGGGAAGGATTTTTAACCTATTGGTTTCTTTCCAAATAATTTCTAAAAAGACAAAAGCCAGACACGCAAATCCCACACCTAGCCTTCTGTACATTAACTGATGCTTAAAATTCCCATCAGTGTTGAGTAATTCAGGACTCTTTCTAAATAAATACATGCTCAGAGTGAATCTTTTCTAATGGCTTTAATCATCTTTAACTGTTTAAACCCACTACCAAACAGCTTCCTTAAAATGAAACTCAACACAAATGGACATTTAGGCCAAAAGTTGCTATATTTAATTCAAGTGTGTTACACTTGCACTTACCACAAATAAAATGGGATACAAAGTAACCCTGATCCCAGCCAAAAAAAAAAGGCAAAACCAACAAGATGAGTAAAGTACTATACCAGGTATCATAAAACCTCAAATTTTAGTCTACAAGATTTGTCTCGATTGTTTAAAAAAAGCAATAATAAAATGTTATGACAAACATTTTCCAATACAATCTAAAGTGATGAATCACGATCTCTCTTCAGATACTCTTGGATGTTTTGTCTGTGAATAGGTGTGAGTTGTGAATATACAGCTCCTGCTTCGAGCTGAGATTAGTACCACACTCGGTATTTTGAATTCGATGTCCCAGAAGCAATCTAGGCCAAAAGGCTTCTAATTTTCTATGAGGATGAATAACTTGCAGTTTACCTCTAGTACTACATAAAGAATCAATTCCAGTAAATCATTAACACACCATTTTCCATTTATTCTGTTCAGTTAATGAAAAGTGTTTCTCAGTGTTTTTTTTCCCTTCCAAAAAAGGTAAGGAGGAAAAAAAAAAACCTAAGCAGGGACATCTTATATAGGGAAAAAAACCAAAAAGAAGCTCAGTTTCTAAGTTTCATTCTCATAACCTAATTTTTAACCAAGAGGACAGTAAAGCTCTCTCTCATCATTTATCAGCACTTCTATCTTCACCTTCAATTTCCCTGGTGACAGGAAGTATTTACAGAACTGTTTTGGCTGGTTGCTTTACCAAATTCAGCATGAAGAAATTTAGTTGGTTTTCCACCAAAAAAAAAAAANACACATCCAATTTACAAACACAGAAGTACTTATTTCCCTCTGTTGATTCCACACATATAGGTCTGATAGTTTACAGTGCATAGGTCCACATTCAGGCAGAAGAGACCAACCTCAAAGTTATATGGCCTTGATAAGTGCATGACACTTACTACGACATAGAAACGACTGAAATACAATATGCTAATCTGTGTAAGGAAGTATATAAATTTGCAAGGTTTGAAAAAGAAGTGTTGGCAATTCACTAAATTCTTTATGTCATGAAACCTATGCCAAATTATACCTATACTACTTCATAATCTACAGCACTGCTACCCAACTTACCTACCCAGTGTCATAAATGTGGTATGAACAATGTCAATTCATTCATCCAGCATTTTTTTTGAAATATTAATACAGTTTAACATTGCACACAAGACAGGATACAGTGTGTACAAATAATCACAGTTCAAACCACATCCAAATTGCAAGCTTGAATTGATCTCTGTAGTCTGTAATTTTACATGTTATTCAAGTTTATACAGCACAATAGTCTCACAAGGTATTTAAAACATTACTCTCACACTTGAGCTACTATGCTGACAGAGAAAAATATTCCTAATATAACTTTTCTAAAAATTCTATTTAGTTGATCTTTGTTTTGACTGGATTGTAGTACTAGAGATTCTATTATAATAAGCACAAATGACTCAGCATTGTAACCATAGCAAAAGGAATGCCTTTCCAGAAGACTCAGATAATTCCTTTCCATCTACAAGTTACAAGCAGTTGCTGTGCCACTACAATCCTGCATTCTATGAATTGCAAATGAAATTTTACAAAACAAAATCAAACTACGAGCCCACAAGAATTTTCTCCTAAAACACCATCTCAATCTGGAACAAGCACTGCAAATATATTTGTGTTTAGTTAAAGGTTAATGCACTGAGAATTCATGTGTGGAACAAAATATTCCTCAAAGGGAAGGCTTTGTTTATATTCAGAAGGCAGTATCAACTGATAGTCCTAAGAGACTACAGAATAACAATGCCTTAGGTATCTAGAATTTACTTCACGTGTTCCATTACCTTTCCAAATTTTCACATAGTATACCTTACAAAAATTAGTGTAACTGTGTACAAGATAAGGTGATGAAATCACCAGTGTTTGGCACTAGAATGAATATCACCATATTCTCCACATAAAGAGCTATTATCCAAGAAAGAGGAAGTAAGTGTAGAATATCCAAATAAAGTTATATTTGATATGGAACTGGAACAAAAGCCCTAACACAAATACTAAGTTTCAAAATCCCAGTCTTCAGATTCCATTGTCAAATATCAATTGAACATTTTGGAAAAAAATCCTGATAGTGCCCAAGAATTACATTACTAATGGATTTAGAGACTGAAAATATCACTTGTATTAATACCTAATGTTACTGAAGACATGCCAATGGAAAGTTAACACTTAAATACTCCATCAGAAAAGGACCATGGCTTGAATTTTTCATGCTATTCAGGCTTGTATGGATCAATCACTATTTTCTCTCTACAGTGCAGAAAAATAAGGCCAAATAAAGCTAAATTCTGTTCTATCAGCCAACTATGTGACTGAAGCACTAAATGGATATAGTAGTTTTTTCTATCTTTACTATGCAGTTCCTTAATAGGAAAGAAAAGCCACTCTCCCAATCTCCCAGTTTCACCTTCCCCTGAGTTTTATGCACACACTTTCCTTTCCTTCCCATACCAGAACTGGGATCCAGTCTCTCTCCATTATTATACCTCTCAATATCAAGCCCAAGGAACCCATCCAAATCAACAAATAAGACCTTAAATAGAACACTGTACATAACTGACATTATTTAAATGGATCAGGATAAGCACATTTGAGAATTTATGAAAAAGTACACTGAAACAACCTACAAGTAAATTCCTGATTTTCCAAACGACCGTGATTTTCCAAACAACTCCTAAGAAACTGAATCTACTAGACAAGAGAAATCAAGTCAATACTAGAGTAAGTTTCAGAGGCTATGGCATATATCATAACAGTATCATTCATTTTGCAACAGTAAGGATAGATTTTTTGGCTGATAACCAAATAGCATTTCTGTGCTGAAAATTGTTTCTGTACAATCTTTCTTTTTGCTTTTCTTTAAGCATAACATCATCCAAGGTCCAATATTCATTTTTAAAAATAAATTGTATTAAACACAGTTTGCAAATTCAATACATCTGAAGAGACAGGTGGAAAATGCAATATGTCACAAACAGGCAAGGATAGAAGTGAACTTCCTACACAATATATTTTTTCCATGCAAAAGGAAGACTGACACACAAGGTTATAGAATAAATCTCATTTGCAATGACTAGCTTCCCTGAACAAATATAGTTAAAGAGTAAATATATGTGTATAATAAAGAATTTATCAGATTTGAAATTATTAACAAGAAATGCATGCTTGCAGCCCTGGATCTGGGCTGCATCACAAGCAGTGTGGGTGAGCAGGTCAAGGGAGGTCAGCCCCTCTACTCTGATCTGCTAAGAACCCACTTGAGTATACCCAGGTGTGGGTTTCTCAGCACAAGAAAGACACAGACCTGTTTGAACGGGTCCAAAGGAGGGACACAAAGGTCATTAGAGGGCTGGAGCACCTCCCCTGTAAGACGGGTTGAGAAAGCTGGCTTGCTCAGCCTGGAGAAAAACAAGACAAGGGGGAATGGCTTCAAACTGAAAGAGGGTAGCTTTAGGCCAGATGTTAGGTTAGATCATTCAGCCTGCCCAGAGAAGCTGAGGATGCCTCATCCCTGGAAGTGTTTGAGGCCAGCTTGGACGGGGCTTTCAGCAACCTGATGGAAGGTGTCCCTGCCTACAGCAGAAAGGTTGGAACTAGATGGTCTTTAAGGGCCCTTGCAATCATTTCAAAGCACTCTCTGATTTTACGACTACTCAAATCTTGACAATAAAACCAAGTTCACTTTTTTGGTAAGAATCAACATTTTCTTTCAGATTTTCTGTTATTTCATTCTGCTATCCTATGTATGTCTTCATCATACATCAAATTTCTTATGTAAGTAAATACACATGAACCCATTTACCCAAACCCAGGTTAATTTACTCTGTTGTTTACAGACAAAGTTGCTTCTTACTACTACTCTCTACAATTCTCTCACCCCATACAACCTCAGGATTATCTGAACTTAGTCTGATATACTTAAAAACAAGACCACAGTCCGCAGGAAAGGAGTGATGAATAGCAAATCCAACACCACTTGGATAGGATAGATTAAATTACAGTTAATTGAATTCATGAGCTATAGTTCACATGCCAAGTGTACTTGATGTGCCCTTTACAGACTGTGTTTCTCCAACTCTGAAACATCATTGCTGAGGGTCATTCACTATTATAGCTGACACAGCACACAGCTCAACATATATGTATTTTAATTTGTATTCAATTTAAAGAACAAACAGCTCAATATAATTTATAATTCAGGATTTACATTTAAGGAAATAGTACACAAGCTCAAAGCTGCTGAAGTTAGAAGGCAGGGACAGATTTAAGCATCAGAAATAAACACAAAATCAATCTTTCTGGGCCTGCTCATCAGCCCATATTTAACTTAAATCAGTTGTAACTGAAAGCTACTGGTAATCTGATAGTTATTATATTATTACCCACTAACACTTTTTACAAGAGGTGAAGCATGTTAAATTTTCAGTAGCAAAGCCAAAAGGCATACTTCTTCCCTGAAGACAGATGAAATAGCCAAACAAGAAAAATTATCAGGCATATTAGGTATTTACTGTTACTGAAACTTGTTTCAGATGCTTGCAGATTTCCTAGGAACAAGTAACAGTCTGAGAAGACAGGACAGAGACTGATGAAATGATTGTTTCATATACATGAGGTCCTCATAGTTCACTAACAGAAGAAACTAGCACTGCACTATACCAAATACACCTCCTCACAAGGTACCAGAAGAAAACTCTGCCAATGACTAATAAAATTTCATACTTCTTGACATAAAAACTAAATGTTATTCTTTGTAGGACATGCCAGAACACAAGCTAAGTGTAATCAGTGTTTAGATTCCCTAAGCACCTGTTTTCACTACAGTGCCCTTTTCAGTCAAGCTTACTTTCAGTCTTTAAAATGAGGTCTGTGTACAACATGCAAAACTCCTCAGAGATGACTGTACTTTATTGTAAATTATTCAATACTTTCCACCCCTTCCCCTCCCCCCCACCCTCCAAAAAAAAAAAAAAAAAAAGATTTGTCTTGCTTATAAAACTTAACCAACTATGCTGTGGGAGGTTCTCCAAAGCAAAGTGATCAAACAGTAAGGCTTTTCTCTCTTTTCTCACTTTCTCCCCCAAGTGGCCTTAGATTTCTAGATGGCTTTTCTTTTTCTGTCGTATTACTACAATCACTGTTCAATTCTATATCAAGAATCATATTTCAGAGAAGCAAAGGAGGCTAAGCAACAAAGTCGTGTTTGTTCTCCAACAATGCAGCTCTTAACATTTCTACCAAACATGAAAGCCAATCAGACTAGAAACCAGCTATCATGGGAGGACCTAGAGTTTTGAATCTTTCCATACCCATTACAGACAACTGCCAATAGGAGATTTTTCCCCCTTGTAAAAATATTTTAAATGCAAAAACATACTTTATCAATGTATTTTATTACAGGACATAAACCAGCCATATTTCATGCAGGGGTGCCCAACTTGAGCGTATCAGAGAATCCATTAAAAAAGTGCCATAGCTGACGTATTTCCACATGGATAGATGACATCGCACACCCAGTATTACCTAGCAAAAACTACACATTCGGAAAAAATTACTAAATCAAGAACTAATGACATCAGTTTCTTCACTTACAACAAAGGAATCCAGGAAAGGTGGGTGTGCTTCAAAACAGAGATCATGAGGGCACAGGAACAGACTGTCCCAAAAAAGGAGTCAATGAGGCAAATGTCCAGCCTGGATAGGCAATAAGGTTTTGAAGGAACTTAGGAATAATAAAAAGATGTATCATCTTTGGAAGGAGGGTCAGGTCCCTCAGGAAGTATTTAAGAGGGTTGCTAGGGCATGTAGGGAAAAAAAAAAAACTGGGGGGGGGGGGGGGGAGGGCAAAGCTCAGTTCAAATTTAATTTGGTAAGTTTTGTAAAGAATAATAAAAAATGTTTTTCCAAATATATTAACGGCAAAAGGAAGGGTAAGACCAACCTTTGCTCTCTACTGGATGCGGGAGGAAATTTAGTAACTGCAGATGAGGAGAAGGCAGAAGTGCTTAACGCCTTCTTTGCCTCAGTCTTTAGTGGGAAGATGGCTTGTCCTCAGGACAAGTGTCCTCCTGGGTTGGTAGATGGTGTCAGGGAGCAGAATAGGAGGAGGCAGTCAGAGAACTGCTGAGCCTCTTGGATATTCATAAATCTGTGAGACCATGAGAGAGCCATCCCAAGGTGATGAGGGAGATGGCAGATGAGCTTGTTAAGCCACTCTCCATCATTTACCACCAGTCCTGGCTCACTGGTGAGGTTCCAGATGACTGGCAGCTGGCCAGTGTGACACCCTTTCACAAAAAGGGTGGTGGGAAGGAGGATCCGGTAATTATAGGCCAGTCAGTCTGACCTCAGTACCTGGTAAGGTAATGGAACAGCTTATACTGAGTGTCATCATGCAGCACTTCCAGGATGGCCAGGGTCTCAGACCCAGCCAGCACGGGTTTAGGAGAGGTAGGTCGTGTTTTACCAACCTGATCTCCTTTTATGACCAGGTGACCCACCTGCCGGATGCAGGAAGGGCTGTGGATGTTGTCTATTTGGACTCCAGCAAGGCCTTTGACACTGTCTCCCACAGCACACTCCTGGATAAGCTGGCAGCCTGGGGCTTGGACAGGAGCACTCTTTGCTGGGTTAGGAACTGGCTGGATGGTCAGGCCCAGAGAGTGGTGGTGAACGGTGCTGTATCCAGCTGGGGACAGTCACCAGTGGTGTCCCTCAGGCGTCTGTGCTGGGGGCAGCTCTGTTCAATATTTTTACTGACAACATGGATGAGGACATTGAGTCACTAGTAAATTTGCAGACGACACTAAGCTGGGAGCGTGTGTCGATCTGTTGGAAGGTAGGATGGCTCTGCAGAGACACCTGGAACGGCAGGATTGATGGGCAGAGTCTAACGAGATGAAGTTTAATGAGTCCAAGTGCTGACTCCTGCACTTTGGCCACAATAACCCCCTGCAGCGTTATAGGCTGGGGATGGTGTGGCTGGACAGTGCCCAGGAGAAAAGGGACCTGGGGGCTCTGGTGACAGCAGCTGAACATGAGCCAGCAGAGTGCTCTGGTGGCCAAGAAGGCCAATGGCATCCTGGCCTGGATCAGGAATGCTGTGGCCAGCAGGAGCAGGGAGGTCATTCTTCCCCTGTACTGGGCACTGGTGAGGCCACACCTTGAGTGCTGTGTCCAGTTCTGGCCCCTCAGTTTAGGGAGGACCTTGAGACACTTGAGCACGTCCAGAGGAGGCAACGAGGCTGGTGAGGGGCTTGGAACACAAACCCTGTGAGGAACAACTGAGGGAGCTGGGGTTGTTTAGCCTGGAGAAAAGGAGATTCAGAGGTGACCTTATCACTCTCTACAACTTCCTGAAAGGTGGCTGTAGCCAGGTGGGGGTTGGTCTCTTTCTCCAGGCAGCAACTGACAGAATGAGAGGACACAGTCTCCAGCGTTTCCTCAGGAAATATAGGTTGGATATTAGGAAAAATTTTTTACGGAAAGAGTGATCAAGTACTGGAATTGTCTGCCTGGGGAGGTGGTGGAGTCACCATCCGTGGATGTGTTTAAAAAAAGACTGGATGTGGCACTTGGTGCCATGGTTTAGTTGAGGTTTTAGGACATGGGTTACACTCAATGATCTTGAAGGTCTCTTCCAACCTGGTGATTTTGTGTGAATCTGTGCTCCCAGTTACTCTTTCACTCAGTTCTACTGGTTTTGCCCTGAAAAGAAGCAATTATCCAGGAAATACAAACCCACCTAAACAAAATGGAAGTGTCTTAAAACAGCATTAAGCTCCCTTATCCTTTCTTTTTCCAACATCATTTTTAGTAGGAACTCCAACAGTCTGTACCAAACGTACAGCCTTACGTATGCATTCATCTCCACTGCCTGCCAGCCTTTTCTTACTCTTAATTTCTTTTAGTAAGTCCCCATTTCACCAAGAACCCTCTTTTTTAAAATGCAAATAGCAACCACACAAAGTCAGTAAAACTCTAAAAGAATATTTAACACAGAAATGTAAACCCTTGTCTCCAAATACCACGCCAAAGCATTTCACTTGCAGTTCAAAGTCAAAATTATCTATATTGCAGGTTTGTATCACCAAGGTACACTCACAGGAAAACTCTTAAAGCAATGTGAAACAGGCAGACACTAAGCCACCAAATCAATAACTAGGAAACGTGTTTAGATTTAAGTTAGCTGAGTTTACCTGCAAACCTGTCAGGACAAAAAAAAGGAGTGCTTGCTGAGACACTGGTTAATTAGTCACAAAACCAGTTGTCTTCCTCATTTATCATTTCACAATGCCAACCCTCTACTCATGATTAGCATGTATTGCAAGCTCTTCTCGACAGATCAAGAATTCACTGATAAGAAACATCACTTGCAGATGGCACAAATCATACATGTTTCATGTTCAAAAGTATTTAAAAAAAAATTTCTCACAGAATTATGCCAAATCAAACAAACCGGGCTGTACTCTGTCTATTTCACAACCCACAATAGTCTAGGAGTACTGAAAAAATTAAGTTGCCTAAGAACCAAGGTGGCAAAAAATTATCACCACTGCCACCAAAATAAATCTTTTACCTTACAAGAAGTCAAGGTTGCAGATAAAGAATTGAGATAAATCTAGAAACTATTCACTTATTAGAACAAAGAACATAATTTATTTTATTAAAATACTTAAAATGGATAGATGTCATAAGCTTTACAGCATCAGGATTAGATGTACCCCAATTTGCATCTTATTTTCAACTGATGAATGTGTAAAACCAAATTAATGTGTAAAAATTAAATAAATTTAAAAAAAATCATTTCCCCCCTCCCAGAAGAAATATATCTTCATGTTTTTGAAAATATTTTTCATTAACTGTAAAGGGCTTTTTTCAGATTCTTTCCAAGTCTCTTCTCAGTTACTTTTGTTTTTCCCCCAATGGCTCTGTGCTGTAGGACACACTCTTTCTCACAGCTTCTTCCCAGCTGGCATTTACAGCAGAAAAAAACAAACAAACAAAACAAACCCAACTCTAATCAAGAAAAATTTTCCATAAACAGATCCAAGGAACCACGGCTACTCACTGTAAAATACTAGAAGAGTGGTAGAAAAGCTTTCAAATAAAATAATTTGAATTAGAGTGCAATATTGGGATTTTTTTTTAATTTCTTATAATCCAAATTCCATTATTTCCAAATATATAAAAGAATTAAAAATTTCTATAAATATGGGAATTGAACTGTGTTGGTTACTACAAAAGGAGGAATAAAAATGTTGCTGCTTCACCATAAATTCTAAATTCACTCACACTTCCGAGTGCAACAACTGGGTGGCTTAAATAAAAATATACTGCCAAAGTTTTTACAGGCCTTTGAAAATCACAGAAGTCAGGGAGAATTCAATGGCCTCAGAACATAAACTTAACATACTGACATACAAACTGAAAAATTTTCATAAAAGAAGGGACAAGAATCCCAGTTTAGAAATAGACTGACCAGCATTGTCCTCCTTGTTTGTTCTCCAGGGAGAGACAACAAGTTACCCTCTAATCTTCCTGAAAGCAAAAAATTTTACAACGCATACTCTCGAAGTTATTTTTGGCAGGCCATGCAAATTAAAACTGTACAGGCTATCATCTCCTGCACCCAAGAGCTGTAGGAAGCTGCTCCAAGCTGGGAGGGAAGAGGTCTGAGGCTAGAAGTCTGTCATCAGTTTTGGGGCAGGTGGTACCAGGAGTCAGCTATTATAGCACCCAGAAGTTCAGTATGAACACAGTCAGCCACCAGCCCTTTCTTTTTTATATTTGCCATCCATACAGCTATTACAGTGTATCTTCATTAGCAGACCAGCAAAGTAAAAATCTCATACCCAGTTTAGCCTGTTTTTAGACAAGTCTGTAGAGAGATAGTTCCCTTAACATCCACCTAAATCATTTCACAGCATTTAATTTACTGACTGGAGCAATACCTAAGAGGCATGAAAAACAGTACTAACTAGACATTTTGTTTCCAACCAGAGAGCACCCTGCACCTTCAACAATAATGGCAGAGTCATTACTGTTAATATTTCGAATTGCTCTGAGTCACCATATTCCCCAACACAAACACAACAACTTTAACAAATACCAAGAATGCTCTGTAAGAAGATACATTTTAGCAAAGAATCATTGCAAAACTCATAAAAAACCACAGCATAATGGACAACTTAAACTGTCATTTTATAGGATTTTGGTAATCAGCCCTTACCTCCTTGGTAAGAATCATGTAAAGAAACAAACAAGAAAACCAATCAACCAAAAAACAAAACAGAACCAAAAAATCCCACACCTTGGCATCTTCACCTGATTTCCTCTCGTATTAGACAACGTCAGAGGTTCTATAATCACATTTTCTAAGCAAAATAATTTACTGTGTTGTTAGCTTCAGTGCTTTTAAAAATATGCCTAAGACAATATCAAGACTAAATACAAAAGACAACACATCTAAGTCACAGGTTAAAATTGCTGATAATTGTTTATAATATATAGCTCTTCTGTTTGAGTTCCCTTTCTCTAGTACTCCAATAAATACAAAATATAAATAATTGCACCCAAATATATGAATTGCATATTAGAATCAAATTAACAAATAACAGGAACATGATATTTCATGAAAAATTAGCTCAGAACCAATCCTTTAAGGAAGTAAAAAATATCCTAGCTTAAAAATGAAATAAAAAACCCACTCCTCCATGCTGTAGGTACTGTACAAATAGTTTCTAGAAACAAAGATTTGGTAAGTGTGATAGCCATTAAGAAGTATAAATATGCTGACAGAAAGTGAGCAGAAGAATTACATATTCTCACTCTTCCTCTATCTAAGCTGCAGAACAGTAAAACCTAAAATTTATGAATTTGTATAAACTTAGATATATACACATATTTACATAGATAATGTCTAATCCAATACAGAAAGCTGTAGGTGATATTAAAACCAAATATTCAGAAAAGAAACAAGAGCAAAGATTACACATAAAAATTAGTCTCTTGATATAGAGACAAGATAGCTTGTTGGCATAAGGGCTTGAAATACTCTCCCTAACAAACAGTCACAAGACTAGAAAACCAGATACTTCAGGAATGGTTCCACTGATCACAACAACCCAGCAGCCAAGCCTCACATTTCATCACCATCAGTGATGGAATCAGTGGGTTGTAACATACAGTTCAGTGACATGAAAAGGATGCTTCCTTTGTTTAAATTTAATGTACCTCAGTTATCAATAAATAAATAACACACGCGATTTGTCTGATTTGAAACGTATTGAAGCAGACCAATTGATTCCCTGGCGAAAGATGACAACACATTTACACCAAAATTACTGTCAATCAATTAACAGACCAGCTAGCAACTGCTCCAAGCTGGGATGTGAGTGAAGAAACTGTCCAGAAGAAAAGGGAAAGCTAAATGGAAAGTTTTCATGACCAAATTATACAGATTGCCATCTTTGATCCAATCCAGCACTAAAAATCAGGATTAAAAAAAATCTATATTTTATACAAAAAAATGAACCAGTGCTCTACTGTGAAGTGCAAACAGTGCAGTTCACAAACTGAACATTACTGGCAAAAAAAGTTTATCATACATCTCTCCCTTCTTTATTTTTTTAAAAAAAGAAATCAACACTTGTTCAGCCATTTGAAACACAGTCTTCCTATGGGAAAGCAGAAATAGTCTAATTTTGAGAATTGTTCTACACTAAATATCCCAGGTGTACACTAACACAGTACCCAGCAAAATTTTACTTTCCAACCTGAAGGTGCTAAAAAACCCTGTAAAACATGGCAGAGATGAAAGGATGCTTTCCCAAGTAAAAACAGTATGTTAAATTACTCTTGAGTAGTACCAGCTAATACTGAAAATGTTTTACACTGGTGTCAACAGTAAAGGAATTACAGTGAACTAAATAATTTGGTTAAAAACAGCTTATGCCCAGACAAGACCTTGGAAGGTAAACACAGGTTCCTGTCTTTTACTTCACAAAAAATTCACTCTTCATTGCTGTATACACCTCTGTTTCTCTCATAATAAACAAAATAGTATTCAAATTTCAGCACACCTCTCTTTTTTTCTTCTAGTTACGCTTTCTATCACTCTTAAAATTAGACCAAACCAGGATTAAACACACTTTAGGAAGGGATTTGTTTTGCTAAGTTTTCCTTATATGAAAGCCAAAATATCATGGCAGTCATCTCCAAAAGGCTGCTCTCCCTGTCCACTACAAACAGACCAGACATGCAGACTCAGGAAACTAAACATAGAAAAACTGAGTTGAGCCCTAAGAGCCTACATGCTTTCAACCCCGAGTACTTTAAAGTTCCTGTTTCTTCCCACTGAAGAAGGAAAAAGAAAAAAATAGTTAAAATCTGTATTTCCTGCAGGTTTATTATCTTCTTCAGTTTGGGCTGAGACACAATGCTTAACAGAGGAATTTTTCCAAGTATTTTCACCTGGTACATTACTTTCTTTAAGTGTAAACTTGGCAGGGGAAAGGTGTGATGTTAGGTGCTTTTGGTTTTGTGGGTGAGTTTTGCATGGTTCTTATTTCTGAAATCTTAGTGCTAGTTGGGTTCCAGATTATTTGCATTGCAAAAAGTACTTCTGGGCATCTCTGGGCTATTTATAGGACTTAACGAATTACTTATCTTCAAGAAGTGTATTTGAGTGTCAAAGCCTATTCTATAACACACTGTCAAATTCACAACATCAGAAAAAGAATACTGAATTTCTTTCTGCAATCAATAAATATCTAAACTAGATTCAGACAAAAGAAACAGGTGACAGGCAAACACTAACGATTTACCTCAAGACTGATTTTAAACACTGAAGATAGAAAAGCAGAAATGTGAACTTTCAATTTTCACATGTTCAGACTTCTTCCATACACTTTCACTTTTCTGACCTCTCTGAAAGATAAAAGAGAATACTTGTTTCAATCCATTTTTTTTCCATCCTAAAGAGAACAAGAAACTTATGGGAAAGAACCTGCCTAATCTACAATAAACATTATGGTATTGAAATTCACCTCAGCAGTGGATTAACAGGAAAAGCAAGGGAAGAAAGCTGAGTCACACCTGGTCATTTCTCTCTACAACAGCAGCTATGATAATAATGATTTATTTTGGGACAAGTGTCATTTTGTGGGAGGGAAAAACTAAGTAAGAAATACAGAGAGTGAAAACAAAATCCAAGTCATTTAGCTTTATGACTAAAGCCCCAATGATGCACAAACGTAATGGTGAATTCAGGTCACCATTACAGTCACAACATTCAGACCATGTTTTCTTTCAAAACTTGTGGTATTTAAGAACATTGCCAAGTAAAATCATGGATTATTATTTATCATCTCAGTATCAAGAAAATGTGACAAAACAGGGAAAAAATGCTCATACATCCCTTAGAAAATTTAAAATAGGTGACAACCTTGATAGTGAAACCAAAAATAACACTTGGTAAGAAACTGAACTAATTTAAGCCTCCAAGAAAAGGAAAAAAAAAAAAAGCCAACAGTGTTCCTTTCATGTAAAGAACTTGGCTACTCTGGGGCACAACTTCTTACTTAGACAATTCTCTGGCATTAGACTACAACTGTGTACCTACTGTCATGCTGATACAATGCCACTTGAAATATATTTGGCTAGCACATTTTGTGTGTGAACACAGAGAAATTAAGTATTTGAAAATATGTAGCACCTCATTTTTCCCATGAACTTTTTTAAATTTTCCCATGTACATAAAAATGAAAATACTGGTATGCTCAATTTTTTTTTATTCTGCATTTGTTTAGTGTAAAGCGCTTAATGGGAACAGTAGTTTAAAAGAATCTTTTTGCATAAAAATACGCTAATTAAAACATTTCAATCAATTGAACAGATTCACAACTCCAATTTACATAGTCTGCTATGGAATTCACTGAACTTTGAAAACTGGACAAGAAACAGATCTCAAAGGAGTGAGGGCAAGAAAAAAAATTGTCATCTTTCTCCTCTTGGTGTTCTCTTCCTTCTCCCTTTCCCATTACCATGCATTTCAACAAGGAATGGAACACTTTTCCCACCTTCACCTACCCAAAAGTGAAGTACCTTCTGGTTTTTTTGTATTACTTATTCTAGTTTACCTGAATTACTTTTTCATTATGGCATAATTAAAAATTTAGCATCTCGATTTCAGGATATGTATCAGGTGTCCAACTGCAGGCACTCTGGCTTCTGGAACAGGAAGTTTGCTCATATAAAATGCTCATCACAACCAAGGATGATTCAGAAACTATACCATTGGTGTTCACAGTCTCCCTCTTTCACTGACCAGACCTACAAAAAATTTGAAATAGGTTCAGAAAAGCACGGGCCACGAACTTTCAATGAACATGGTGGTCACGGCACATAAATTTTTGCATCTGTACAGCACAGAACTCAATCTTGGCACAGTTGAGTATGTAAATTCACTGGGATTCACAGAGTATCTCAGCCTGGCCTGAACAGCAGTTTCTGAGTGTGCTGAGCAAATATTTGTATTTCAACCTCCTTTGAAAGGAAAATTAATTCACATCAAGATGTGGACAACAAGGCACCTTCAATGGCTCCAGAGCAAGAATGTTCAACTTTCACACAAGACTAGTTAAAAACCCCATACACTTCAAAGGTTCAAAGCCACATCTTCAACCCCTCAGGAAGTACCCTTAAAGAAATATTTTTCCTGTTTAACTTCTCTTAGTGCCAGAAACTAGTATGTGCCCCAGTCCCGTGCCCTCCCCAAAGCCATAACTTCACTTTATCAACTAAATATTAAGGCACTTCCCTCCAAAGCAAACCCATACTCCAAACTCTGTTCCAATTGTCTTTTAACAAAGAGGCCACAAACAGCCAAACAAAGGTTCAGTCCTGGGATGTTTGGGGGAGACAAATGTCCTCTGAATAATTACACTAAACTGTACTTCCCTTTTGCTCTTCCCACCTTTACACTATGTTCTTTGCTAAACCAGGCACAGCATCCCAACAGAAATCACAGAGAAGACATGCAAAACAGCCTGCATTATGGTGGCCAGGTTAACAGAGATTTTAATCCTCTGAGACTATGGAGGATACTTAAAACAGTAGTTGTTATATTCAAAGCAGGTATAGTGTTCAATTTTTTTTTTTTTTAACATGGATTTCATTCCATCCTCAGAGAGAAGCTGCATAAAGTAATGGATGACTACAATCTCACAGATACCAACACAATTCTGTTGCCTTAAATATTAATCACAAACAGCTGCAAGAGCATGGAACTCACCTCCCTGTTTTGACTTCCAACTTTCTCAAGTTGATAGTTTCCAAGGCTATAACTATTTCTAAGCCTGGGTATATCTATAAGCAATGATTCTAGTAAAGGAAATACCAGAACTTCCTGTTATGTAATTTTTTGGGTATTTCCCCTCCCAGACATCTCCAATTATCTCAGACAGAGCACACAGCTTTCAAGAACATCAACAGAAAGAAAATAGTTATCCTTATCAAAGCATTCAAACTGCAGACAACTCTAAATTGCTGTAGTGAAACTGATGACATTAATCCCTTCTATTTGTGCAAGGAGATCAAAATGGAGGATAAGGTAATACTGACTTAAACCACTGTTCAAGAGAATTGTAGATATACTCTTCGAGTACATCTCAGGTGATATAAAGTGATAAAAACCTAAAAGTGTACTTAACTAACTGAAGTTAGTTAAAAGGTTTAAGCCAAGCAAAGAAGTTCTTCAAGCTAAACTATAGATCTACTCTCCTACCCTGCAGTATTTGCACTGATTTAACTTGCAGCCCATTTAAATCAGGTCTCCAACAGTTCATGTTAGCAGGTGCACACAGAGCAGCCCAACCACACACAGACTTACTGACTCAGATCCCTGATGCACTACAGCAGCGTTAGTGGGGCATGGCGTCTTTTATAAACTTGGCCACTCAGAGCAGGTACTCACGTGTTCAGTTTCAGTATCACTTTGAGCTTACAATATTGCTTCCTGGTCACGAGAAAGACCCTGTCCCTCTCACAGACTTCTACAGAAGCACACAGGCATGTCATAAACTCATTCTTCAACCAACTTCGAATAAGCCAGCTCAGTTTCTTTGACAAGAAAAGAAGTAAGGCCTTATGTATTTATGTGTGCAAAGGTTTATACCTTTCCAGTTTAGTTTTTCATTTTCCGTATAAAATGACCAATGACACAGTTCAAAAGAGATACAAAGAATGGTCATCTTTTCAGACAGAGATAGTTGAGACAAAAAGAAAAGAAAAAAAAATCAAGCTGTGGAAGACAGCGAATGAAGGGAGACCATATATTCTGTCAGTGCCTTGACAGGCAGCTACCTGCTCCTTTTACCTTTTATTTCTTTTTCTCTTTCTTCGTAACAGGCAGTGTTTCAATTTTTTTAAGTCTCTCTTTAAATCCTGTGGAATCAGAAGTTTCCCCTTCCTTATCCTCTAAAGAGCATCTTAAAGAACACTCTAATAAAGGTATACTGTTTAAGGCTGACACCAGGATTATTGACACACTTCTTCACTGGCTGCAGGAATATTTCCATGACTACTCTGTCTTCCTTAAAAATTACTATTTTTCTGCAATCTGTATTTCACCCGAAGTCTTAATCCTCAGTGATGATTATTGTATCACATGGTCATGATGTAATGAAGAAAAGCAACCACTTCTAGAGGAAAAAAAACCACCACAAACCTTTCAAAAAGTCTCTTAATAATCTCAAACAATTTATCAATAAAATGTCTGCCCACATTTCAAACTGGAATATTATCTCAAAACACAACACACTTCAAGAGAAGATAATGTGTTCTTCACTGACAACAACGCTCTTGGGCCTTCCCAATTCCATGTTTAATGCCATCAACTTCACTAAGAAAGGGTTTATATCACAACTTTTTAGCTGAAGACATCTTAGGGGAAATTAAGATTTACATCACATTATTTACTGGAAAAAGTCTATCTAAAGTAACTTCACAGTCCTATAATGAAGAAGTGAATAAAACTTCCATGTAGTTGAAGATACAAGCTTTTAAACCAGGTGCGAAAACATATCCAACTGTCCGTATGTATGTCCAAACACAATGCACAAATATAGCACACATGAACACCATGAACATCATCACTGATGTCTGAAATGCCTATTTATTAGGCACATGCACTTACTCTGCAATGCCACTGACTACAGGCAGTTTTACTAAGTGCGGTAATTGTGAGATGAGACCTTACCTTCTACCAAAATTCTACACACGCAAAGTATCTTTGCACCAATATTCAGGGCAACAGCATGCCGGGGGTTTGACATACACTCAGCTGCATTCGACTAACCTCTTTGATCTCTTCCCTGCACCGACAACTAATTTAAATGATGAATTTTTTATCATGATGCAGGTAAGTGAAGTTAAACCAGATAAACCAGGTTTTATACCAAAAGGTTTTTCAGCTTCAGCAGTGGCAGTACTCATATCACAGACAAGCCAAACCCAGTTTCGGGTACAGGTTCGCTCTGCCGCAGACACCACCGCCGGAGCCAGCGCCACGACATAACCGGGGCCATACAATGCCCACAGCCTCCCGCAGCCCCGCAGCGCGGCTCCCCAACTGCGCGGAGGCTGCGGCGCGTCCTCGTCAGCCGCCCACAGCCACCTACAGCCACCGCAGGCACCCCAGCTGCCCTCACACCGGCCAGCGGCGGCGCGGCGGGAGCAAAGGGAGCGGAGCGGGGAGGGGGAGGCGGAGAGAAAACAACCCACAAAAAAAGAGGTCGCTGGAGAAGGGGGCAGCCAGCTGTTCGGGCACCTCCTCCCGCCGGGGACGGTCGCAGACAGGCACCTCGGCAGCTCCTTTGTTCCCCTCCTCCTCGCACTCACCCACGGTGGCCAGGGTCTCCAGGTCCTCCAGCTTGTAGGCAGCGGGCTCGAGCGCAGCGGGCGAGCCGGGACCGGCGGGGCTGGGGGCCGGCACGGCGGGCTACCCCCTATCAATTGCTTGTAGAA
>JANPWX010000609.1:350668-455157 GCA_024734555.1 Trochalopteron elliotii | reverse complement strand
TCGCCGCGGGCACGGCCCGGACCGTGTGACAGCCCCGGTGCTCTGCGCTCTTTCCGCACCCAGCGTCTTGCCCGAGGGGCAGCGCGGCGGGGAACGGGGTGGAGGGGAGTGCCGGCGGCTGCCGCGCCTGCCCCGCGCTCCCTCACTGTTGCAGGGATGCCTGGGACGGTCCCGTCCGCTCCTCGCAGAAAGTTAAAAATGAGCAGTGGGGCCTTGCGAAACGGCAGTCGGCCCCCTCCCCGGCTGCACAGTAACGGCCCTGGGAAGAGCTGGTCTTTCCATTCGCGTGGGAGCGCGTGTTCGAGTAGCTCCCCCCGCACGTCCCAAAGGGTTTGTCACTCCCCATTCCCAAGCAGTTGTGGATTCCGCACCGGTCACAGTCCGTCCGCGTCCTCTGCTCCAGCCTGCAGAGTGTTCGTGTGGCTGGGGATGGCGGGGGGTAGTGCTGGGCTGCGCTCGGCCGAGGCTAGGAGACACCCGCCTCATGCAGCAGCAGCAGTGGAGTACCGAATACAGCTCCTTCCAGGGCAGCCAAGAAGCTGTTGACGATTATGCTGGAAGACAGGGCAAATTGGTGTGTGAAACAAGTCACTGGAAAGCGTACATATCAAAATTGGGAAGGAAATCCTAATTTTTTCATGCCTTGGTCTGGCCCAGTTTTACCCTATTCACAGCTACTATCCTTTGCTCCCCTGAGCAGGATATCTGCAAAGCTGATGTGTAAATCAAGTCATACAGGTGACATTTGGCATCTCCTTTTTTTTTTACATGTGACATCATGAGAATTTAAGGCCTAATAGTTTCTGTCTGGAGTAGGTTCAATAATAATGAGAAATAATTGTGTGTATACAAAAAAATGAGTACAAATATATAAATTATTTATAAGAATTACAAATGTATGTACATTTATCCTGAAGCTTAAGCTATCCTTAGAGCCCAATTCATAGTCATAATATCAGAGGATATAAGATGCATTTTTATCTTTTAGCTTGTTGACATGAAGGGTTATGACTAATTTGGAAAATCATTAGGTCATCTCAGCTTCCTGTCAGCCTTTGAAAAGTCACCAGTCAAGGAGGATGACATCTCTTTCGCTCCAAAATTTCTTATTTCATCTGTAAACTCTTTGGAATGCAAGTTTCGCACTTATATTTTGCTTTACTACTTCACTGCTTTACTTCCCTTTGTGCTTCTTTACTGCAAGGTTGACTGAGCACTGCAACAGGTTGCCCAGAGAGGCCGTGGAATCTCCCTCACTGGAGATATTCAGAAATCGTCTGGATGCAATGCTGTGCCATGTGCTCTGGGATGACCCTGCCTGAGCAGGGAAGTTGAACCAGGTGACCCCCTGCGGTCCTTTCCCACTTCACCCATTCTGTGACTATGTTCCGCACATGGTACACCAGATTTACCATGATTTAGGCCTTGAATGATATATTTTAAAGATTCCTTGAACTGCAAATGTTCTGGCAAGCTGTAAATTTAGCTCCTGTTTGGTCAAAAGGTAAGCAAGCCAACAAAGCTCTTTTAACAATAACTGAACATTTTATTTAAGGTAGCAATTTGAAAAATAAACATCAAAACATTGAAGAAATCTCAGTGTGTCTAAAAATATAACTTTGTTTTTCTAGCCAAATAATTGCAAATTGAGAAAAAAGGTATAAACTCATTGTGATAATTATTTTCAAGAGAGAGTACCTGAACTTCAGTCTAGCCAAGCAAATTGATGTTTGATCTTCCTGAAACCTTTCCTTTTCAATAAAAACTATGAAATCATTCACTGCTTGGATGTTAAAAAGGGCATGAAGTATTTTATACAAGGTATTGGTTATCTTCAACTGATATTTCCATTTATGCCACAAATTTTACCTAATGTTTAAATTACTTGCATTCAGAACCATAAAACTTTCTTTTAAAGAGCTCCTACTGCCATACTTCAACAGTTGGTGGCATGTATGACAGCACCCATTCAAAAGAGCTGTAATTCAGCAAGGCTCGTAAGCACAGGATTAGTTCCATTCGATGCAGTGTCTGTTCTTAAGATTAAAGTTTGCTTCCTTCCTTTGCATCCCTAGGCATTTGCTAGTTGTAGTTGTAGCAACATAATTGCAATGTTTATATTTAGAATGTCAACATATTATTAGTGTGCTTTGCCACCTCTGTATAACCCACTCAGAATTTATCTTGCAGATGCTGATCATTATCCACAATACTTCAGGGAAAGAAAATGTCATTCTTTCTACATACAAAGCGGTTGAGAATCAAGACTCCTAACTTCATAAATTGCAAATGGAAGTGGAGCTGGCCACTAGATTGCAATAATTGATATGAAACCAAGTTTCTTGCAAAATTTGGACACAATTCATAGGAAAGCCTGCAGCCCTGTATTCCTCTTTTCTTCCTTCTTTGCCCTTATTTTATCCTAAAATGTGACCTTTTGGTTACAGGTACCTTTTTAAATAATCTTGGCCTTTCCCTTGCTCTAGATAATTCATAGTTCTCAGCTTTTTCACTTTCTCCACTCATGCAGTAGATGCCTATAGCTAGGTTCCTTGTCTTAAAACAATTTTCCCCCTTTATGTTTTGAGTCCTTTACCTTACAAGTGTGTAGACTAAGAGTTAGTTCTATTTTCATTTTCCAATAAAACTACCAGATGTTAAAAATGATTCTTTCTAAAGACAGTGAAGATCTTTTTAAAAATGATTTTATTTAGAAAAAACAAAACAAAACAATGCCACAAAAACCAGAGAACAGTAGCTTAAATGGTTTTCTCAATTCATTGTTTTATTGAGGGCTTATTCTTCCATTTCAGTTGCAAAAAGTGTTCAGTGTACTTATATTCCTTTACAAGCTAAGAATTTTCAGGGACCAGAAGGGTTCCAGGTGTCAAATTGGTTATTCCTTGCAGCCTTTTATGTATGTGCATTTGCCAACTTCAGCACATACAACCACACTGGTAGTTAAATGTTTCTTTGGGTCCTAAATTGCTAACTTTCCTCCCATTCTTCCCTTTTTGTTTGTATGTTTTTTATTTTCCCTTAGGAAACCTTTAGTTAACAATATTAAACCAATAGAAAAGGTAACAAACTTTCTACTTATCAAAGAGTTGATATAACAGATAATGTTTCTGTCATTTTGGGGGGACATTGTGGTACACATTCTGTGTAAATTGAATATGATTTAAGCACCTAACTCTCTGGGAAAGAAATCAGTCATTTAAATGTCTTCATGGCTGCAGACAAAAGAGTCTTTCCTGTGGTCTGAGCAGCTTTGAGTTTGTCTACCTGAAAGCCTGGTTCTTTCTTCCCTGCAAATATATAATTTTCCTTACAAATCTTGTTAAAGCATATCTTTACCATCAGCATCATAGTAAAACTACTACAACAAGTTTGCTGGAGAACCTGTTCGAACCTGTAGGGAGGAAATGGAGAAGTCCTTCAGTGGTGGTTATTACTAATAAATAGCTCCATATCATCTCCTTTAGTCACATTACATGCAGTGCCTAAAAACGTGGGACTGCTCTGAGGAGGAAGAATAACTAGTAAAGATAATTAGTACTGGTATGTGTTTTTCATTTGTTTTGTTTTGCTAAAGAAGTTCATGATCAGGCAAGCCCTATGATGTAAACCAGCACCCTTTCGTGCAAAAATCCTGGCCTGTGACAAAGGAAGGGGGAAATTATTCCACCCATCTGAAGCAGTTCCTTCATAGTATGGAAATAAGCCTATCTGTATAATGAGCAATCACACACCATGCAAATGTATCGACACATTCATAAAGCAACTATCACACTTTTATTTGAATGTGATTATGTTTAACTTTTTTTAAAAGCATTTAAATTATGATTAGCATAGTGGCTGTATCCAAATGAGAATTTAAACATAAAGAATATAACACAGTTGCCTACATCCAAAACCATGTTTCTGATGAGTCTTGCTGAACTGAATCCTTGCTTCGGAAGTGGATTTGTGTAGCCAGTTCAAGCATGGAAATGCTGTTACTGGATTGTCTAGACTTTCTGCCCAGTCTGAGCAAGTTTGTGTCTAGCTTCTGCCAAAACTAGATTGAGATCTGGAAACAAGATGTCGCTTTGCCTACATTTGCTGAGGAACTTGTTCTGTTAAGCATTCTGAAGGTATATCTCACATACATGCAAAACTGCTACCCTCACAAAAGTAAGTTGTGGCCAATTTTTTACACAAAAAAAAATGTTATAGAAACACTGTGTTAGCTGATAGAAGACCCTGAAGCAGCAGCATGCTGGACAAGCTCTTTGAAGTCAGGTAGTGATATTGCTTCAGTTCAAAGATAGAATAAAGTAGCAATGCACTAGGACATCTTTTTGTTAATTCTTTTCCCCAAAAAACTAGTTATGTCCATTGACACTGGCGTATCTCATTTTGAATACTCAGGATTGTATGCTGCTTATAGCAGTCACCCAGCTAATGGGATATCCAGAATTTTTAATCTTAATTGTATGAGAAGAGCTCTCATGCTAGCCTCCTTTCCTTAAGCTACTGAGTGCAATTGTAGGACCTATTCTCCCATAATGTGCATTCCTACTTCAAAAATGGTCCATATTTACTGTGCCAATAAAAGGATGTGTTTGCTACATTGCTCAGTGAAATTCTGCAAAAGTTGTATAAATCAAATATAATTCAATTCACATTTATTTATACAATTTATGGTATGTAGCTTCAGTGTATTTTTACAAATTTTACTACATTTCTGCAAAAATTAGTGTAAATAATAAATTCCACAAACAAGTAAATTGGTTTGAACTTTATTTTATTTCTTTTTTTTTCATAGCAAGATGTGTAATGTGAACTTTATAACATTCAGGGTAGTCAGACAGAATAATAAACTCTGTCTGTTGCTACCAGCTTCAGGGAATTAAACTATCTTAACAAGGAGTTCTCATTTAGATAAATGTAAAATTTCTGTGACAAAATATTTTTCCCCTGTATTTAGAATAGTTAGAAGCCTTTTAAAGTGAAATTGCATATTTTTTTAAAGACATGAACAGAGTAAATCTTTTAATTCAACCTTTTTTAAAGTTTTATTTAGTTTCATATTGGTATCTTCATGTCCAAGACTAAGGACTTGGTGAGAAAAAAGAAACAGCTAAAATCTTCCTCTAGTCACAGGCATCAAAGTGAGAATGTTGCCAGGCCTCAGAATCTATCGTATCTGCATTGATTTAACATCAAATTTTCTCCATGTCCCAATTCATGTGGGCTTCAGGTGTGGTTCATTTTAACTTGATCCAAATCCAGGCTGCCACAACTCTGTTGTTCTCCTCCCTCTCTCGCATCAGCACCCACGCCCTTGCTTTTTGCTTTTGACACTCAGGTAGCTTCCTGGTGAGCCAGTTCAGGAATTAGTTCAGGGATTCATTTATTAAATAAAGTTATTAGGGTTTCTAGCCAAATCACTTCCTAAACCCTTGCCATGCACAGGGTTTCAGGGCTTTTAATACCCTAATCTTACAGCTGTGTGGAATTCTGAGTCAGACTGCATTTCTATCAAGCTGGTTCAGCTTTATCCCACACTTGTTTTGCTTACGCCTTTATTGTTTCATGCACTGACCCTTGGAAAAAAAAAAAATCAGCACTTTGAATACTTCATAGATGTACAAGGCTGCAGCTGAGTTTCCCATTAATGGTCTTTAAAGATACATTAATTCATAAATCTTTTCCAACCTAAATGATTTTATGCTCTGCATGACTAAATCACTTCACAGTGATGTTGAAACTGGCCATAAAATCAGAGGAAAGAGATGGGCACCTCATTTAGACTGTCAGATCAGAGGTGATATTCTGGATTCCTTTCTTTGACTAGCTCTATCAGGAAATAAGCAGTTAGATTTAATTGACATTGTTTCCAGATGAGACTGTCATTCTCTCTTACCTCTGTAGCACTTAAAATCAACTAAACAAAATCCGACCCTTATTTACTTTCAGCTTAGTCAAGTCTTTTCAAATCTTTGCAATTTATTGCTAAAACAAAGATGAAATCAGAGCCCCCAAATTTTTACAAATAGTATACAAAGATGTTCTATAAATATTTATATTCATGGCTGAATGTAAGCAATTCCTGGTTTTTGTTTTTTTTTTCATTGAAGGCAAAATGCTTGAATGCAGGATTAGCTACAGCTTGAAAATTGGGATGGAATTGCAAAAAAGAAGAACATTATCTGTTGAATGCAACAACATGAATTATGTGTTTATTATTTGTAACTGGGATCTTCTGCTGTGAAGTAATATATTCTTAATCTGCTCTTAATATAATTAAAACACTATAAAGACTAAATTCATTCTGTAATGTCACAGTTACCACTTTACACTTCAAGCTGGCCAAATTTATACTTTTATCTTTTATTGTCAATTAACATCCTCACAGGGACATGGGCTAAAGCAGATAGAAAAGACTTCAATATATTTCTACTGATACTTTTACAATCTGATTACTACTGAAGCTGAAGCATTAGATTTTAGGTTTCTTAGAATTATTTTTTGTACTCTTACATATGAAATAAAATTTATGTATGATATTCAAACCTTTTCTGCTAAACAAGTATGTTTAACTGAACAAAGTGGTATTAAGTGTGATTCATTCGTCTGTTTACAGTTCAGTTCACAAACTGTTCAGTACATGAGAGTCATTGCAGACTTATTAAGCAAAGTATTTAAGCACCTACTTAATTTCTGTTAGTTTTAAGTAAGTGCCTAGATTCTGTTAAAGCCAATGGAATTAGTCATAAAATGCAGTGATTCAATAACTGCTGTTGAGTTTACCTGCATGGTTAAAGTCATGCATGCACTTGCATTCTTTATCAATGGGACCCTAAACCAAAACCATAAAACTGCTCAAGGAACAAAACTGAGAAGGAATCATATTTCAAATATAAAGTGAAATATAGATTAAACTGAAATTTCTTAGGCATCATGCTCGTTTAACGATGAACTTCAAAAAAAGAAAAAAAGAAAAAAAGAAAAAGTACTGTGGCATTTAGGAAGAATCAAGGGTCAGTTTAATATAGGATTATTATAGATCTGTGCAAACTCTACGTTATGCCCAGACACATATTCTACATAGCTGGCCACAATAACTCCTAAAGAAGGAGGACAATTTGTCATCGATTATATGTGAATTCATTAAATGGTCTCACATTTTTTGCTACTTTATGGTACATTTTGGTTTTTTCCATTGTTGTTACTTTGATGTAGTATAAAATCTGCAAAGAAGTCAACATAAATATTAAATGTTGTGGATGTTGGGCAATACAGAATATGAATGTAGCTGAGTTCAGCAGCATATGAGCAGTCTAATTGTTCATTGATCTTGCAAAACAACTAATTACATAACTTTCCTACTATACTTAGCAGCTGATCTCTGGCCTTTGGGTCAACTTTGTGTGTGTTGGAAGGAAATGGATCATTTCTTCAGATAGCTGGAATAGATCACTCATTCATAGTTTTATTAAGGATGAAAACTTTTATAAAGCCACGACTTGACACACAGTCATTCTTTATTCAGGTTTCAGAGTTAAGTAATTTTACAAGTTTTATACAGATGAAATTAAGGTTATTTAATTAAATGTAAAATCCAACAGTTCAAATTCAAGCTAATAGCTATGTCAGGGGATAGGTTACTGCATCAATTGATGCAGTGTCAGGGCAGTTCCCTGCAAGTCTGAGGGGAATGAGGAAGACAGTGTCTTGAATCAGAGGAAATATTCACTTAGGAAGAAAAGATGCTTTAAGTAATCTAAAAATAATTGCAAGCATTCTTTTCCAGCTTTGATTTTAGTATATCTGGAAATCATGTCTCATCACTAATAAATTCACTTTATCAAAGTTTATACCCAGTGTTTTCAAAATTTCTAAATGTGTTTATCTGTTGTTGCAATGGTTATTTTTCATCATCCATTCATCTACTTCTCATAGTCACAGGAATGTTTCTGTGATGACAGAGGCTTTGCATCAGGTATAATCTACATACTCTTGGGATTGGTTGGTTTGTTTGTTCGTTTGCTGTGATTAGTTAGTAGAGACATACTTGAAGTATTGGAAAAATGGTTGCTTAGATACTGATTCCAGCCTAGAGAAAATTAACAGGAATCTTGCACTCACTGATGTCCAACATTAGTGGATGATATATCAAAATATATATATTAATTTTGTAAAAGAATATACAATTTTGGGGAGTCTCAGATTACAGGAAAAGGATCTTTGTTGATATTTCCCTCCAGTTCCTTCTTTCTCTTTCCCTCTATATGAAAGAGGGTCAATATATACAATTTATTTTACTGAAACATCTCACACTATATATTTTTATTAAAAAGAAAAATAACTCTGTTTTTAACTTTGGCTGCATTTAACTACTTGGTAGGTCCTGTAACAGGGGGATAGGATTTTGGTCTTTATTTTGTTTTGCCTTTTTTATGACAGTTATTATTCAGATACTTGACTCCCTTAACCATTTTATCAGTGGTGCTACTTTCATGAGTATAAGAATCATGTTTATATATTGTGGGTTTCTTCTCTGCTTCTGTTTTTAGAAATTTTTCATCAGGCAGCTAAGCAGTCTCATTGCTTTCAACAAGGTTCATATATCCCAATGACATCGGTGCAGTTGCAAAGGTTACTACTCAAAAATTAAGAGAAAACTCTGCCAGATGTCTTCATCATTCTCATATTCTTCATTAAAAATGATACTCGAATTCATTATAAGAAAATACAATATGTGAAAAAGATGAAAAATGTAAATAATAAGTAATAGCAGACATGGAGGTCAAGGAGAAAGAATGTTTTCTGTTGGAAAAGTGAGTGCCATGTGGGGTGGGCAGGACAGTGGGAGTCAGGGCAGCACTTCCGATGTCATGGCTAAGGAATAAGTCTGCTGAGGGTTTCTGAGCCTTGGGGAAAGCCTTTTGAAGGACAGTGTTCATAGTTTCCTTTTTCAGCTTCCTTCTGAACTTCTAGTGGGGGGAACAGCAGATTTACATTTCACTGGGGACTGAGAAACCCGGTCTATGGAAAATGCTGGAGACAGAAATTGGATTTGATTGTACCATGGCTCATGCCATGGCTTTCCCAGACAGCTCTGTCCTTTTCCAGTCACTTAGAAAAAATGGGTAGTAAATGCACATGTGGTAGTGCACAACTATATGAATCTGTTTCTAAACCTAAGGGGAGAAATGTGAAGTTCTTTAACAATGATTTAGCTAGGTTCATCAGTTGTTTTTAGTATCTGCATTTGAACAGCTGGAACTTGGGGAATATTGAAAGGAGGAAAATTACTGTAATTTAGAAAGAAATGTGGGTAAGATGATATAGGGATTTCACAAAGAAATACTGAAGAGATAAAAATGCCTCTCAAAAAAATGCCAAGGTACAAGCTTTAGGGTGCAGGAGTCTGTAACAATGGTGAGGTGTTTCTGAATGAGCATGTGCTCTTTAGTCTGGACAGTTGATTATTCTATCACTAGCAATATTTGACTGCTCCAACCTATACCCCCAGGGATTGTTACATAGGAAGGGTGAGGAATTTATTGAAGGGGCATGGATGAGGTTTTTCAGAAGTTAAGAATTTAAAAGCTGAAAATGGGAAAATCATATTGTGACAATGTTAGAGATAGTAGAGTAATGACACTAAGTTGGACGATGGAGACATCAAAGGTTTCTGCAGGTTTACTCTGTACTCTTCTACTTTGTTATTTGGGATGGAGTAAAAGTTACATTACCACTGGTTCCTTTTTCATTCATTACATATATTCAAGATCTTTACTAGTGTAGTGGGCTGTTCTATTAAAATTGTTTCAGTTTTAATATTTGATGGTGAAAAAAAAGACCAAAGAAGACTTGCACATTTGAGAAGAAATGTGAAAATACTTGGTGATATTGTTTTTGAGATTCAGTGAGAAGTGGTTTCCATTGGATGATTTGAAAAGCACTGATAGCGTTTATTTGGCAATATTATAAATATACATATCTTAATCTCATTACATTACAGATTGTTTTTATTTTTTAAAATTGGTAGTTATTTGCTGAACATAACTTGAAAACTTTGATACTTGTTCAAGTTTTTTTCAAGAGAAGTGTTTTAACTTTAGATCAGGTTCAAAGGTTGACAATTTAATCTCCCCAGCCATACCCAGGGACTTTGAGAAGGAAAAATCTTTAATGAATTGTAATGGAATCAGATCTCAGCTTTTCTTGGATAAGTCCATTTAAAATGTATTTCTCAGCTTGATCTTGTTATATGAAATCAACTATATGCATTTTCCATTTAAGATTGTGCATGATTTGGAGTCAGTAGGAACAAAAGAAACTTAATGCCCTTCATTGACTAACAAAAAGTTAAACACATACCTAACAGTAAGTGCTTTACTAAATTGAAACTGTTCTAATGTTTTCTCCAGTTGTGATGAGAGTAGAGTGAAAGAAGAAAAAAATTACCTTTGATCTCACTGAACCATTTAAAAAAGAGGTATGGCCCTCTAGGAACCTATTCTACCAAATCAGGCCAATTCAGCAGAATGAAGCTTCAAACTGCAGATTCTTATGACGTGTAACAATAATTTCAGTGGGTGTGAAATTGTTTTTTGATGATCCAAAAAGCATGAAATAAGCACTGAGCAAGGAATAGCCCATAGAAATAAAGTGCCACACTGATGATTTCTGACAGTAAGTAATAATAAAGGAGAGGGAAAAGGTGTTCTCATGACACAGGATTGCTACAAACTAAAAAATTCCCTTTGCTCCACCCCAATTTATTCTTGTCCAAAGGAGTACTGAATTTTGATTTTACAAAGCAGTAAAATTGTCAAAAGTCAAACTATTGATGCAAAGCAAATATGGTATTAGAAATTCATATTTTTGTGGTTTTATAGATTTGCTGAAAATAAGAATTAATTTCATACCAAATGAACCTTACAGTGCTGTGCAGGAATAAAAGACTGGGAAATGATACATCACTGGCACATGTAGATCTCTGTGCTAAGGCCTCCCAAATAATTAAAATATTTTCTATTAGTTCACACATGTTAATATAATCTAAAAGGACTGGGTTCCCTCTTATTACAGATATAATGTAATTTGTCACTAGATGTGATTATGCATCAGGTATCTCAAAATAAAACAACAGTGATAAAAATATCCTGAAAAAATTCTTTGCATGAGGTGAAGTTCTGTCTCAATTCTGAGAAGTGTTTCTGCTGAAGCTGTGACAATCTGTCAAGGCCATGAGAATACCTACTCTGTGGTGAAGCCTCATAAATCCTAAGTAGTCAATTATTTTAAGATGGCAAAAACTATCACCTGTGGAGCCCTTCAAGATCTCTTCCTCTCTACCACAGAAAGATTTCTGCTGACTTCTGTTTGTCTTTATTTAGCAAAGCTTTGTATCATTACAGGAAAGAAGTGTTCACATCATAGCTTTTATGAGAATCTTATATGTGCCTCCAAAAAATAACCCAAATTACTAACTCACAATTTTCTTCTTAGATTTTTGCTTTTGTAAAATGTAAACACAAACATACAAATTATTTCATTCTAATTCAGTGTTCTTGTTTTTATCTAGGTCTGTGCTGTTGAAAATAAGATGTTTTCTAAGTAGTTCATTTATTCAACCCAGGCAACTTTAAAACTAGATTAGAATCACAATTTATATTGCCATGTTGAAGTTTGAAACAAAATGTTTCAAATTTAAACTAAACATTTATTAAGGGTCTAATGTTTTCCTTCTGAAGACGTATTAATTACTTGAATGTCTCTTTGAGTTATACTTTCCACTATTAAAAAGTGCATAATTATGATTTAAAACGCCATTATGTATCTTTGTTTATCTGTAAGAAATCTCATAGAAAATTTAATTTTTTCACTGGGTTTTGAAAACAGGCACATTTATTTCATATAGAAAACATTTTTGTGAAAAAAACCCAAGTTTGTGAGTGCAGGTGAACTACCTGTTTACTATTTTCCCTCTGTAAAATTCTCTCTGTTTCTCCCTGAAGAGAATGATTATTTCTGTGGCATAAAAAGAAGAACGAGTTAGCACAGCTGACTACACTAACATAATACTGAAACCAGAGTTGCAAAGCCCAGTGTGCTGAGCATGGAACTAGTAGTCATCCATGACTGTGTGGAGGTCAGAGATGGCAAGGCCAAGTGTGGTGTTGAAAAGGCTAAGAATTTACATTTAATAGGCAAATTATTAGTATACAAAGTCAAAATGGAAATGCAGGTGCCTCGTCATCTCAACCATCGGGGTAAAATGAGATTCAGGCCAAGTTTAGCAGTTGTCAACTAATTGTTTCTTTTTCCCTCAACCCCTTCCACTTGTCCCCTCAGCTGTGCAACCACAGAGTGAGCAGTGCTGGCAAAGCCATCAGACTGAAAAGTGATGCCATAGAAAGGGAAAGCTTTTTCCACCCTCACCAGTTCCTTGGTTTGGGACACCACACTTTTACAATAATAGCTCTCCCAGAAAGATGGAAGAGGTGATCAGGAAAAGAGGAGGTAGGTGAGCCACATGTGGTGGTGCTGCAGCCGAAGAAACCCACATGAGATAATGACCTAACAGACAATTTTGCCAAACTGTGTCTTGCTGTTGACTCACTACAGGATATAGTGGAGTCAGAACACTTGTGTTCTAAATCTAGATGTAATCTAAAGGTGTTTTTAAGATCCAGTGTTCTGAAAAACAGAACACCTTATGTTTGCTTATCTATGGTGGGTATGAAGTTGGTTGTTGTACCTAGGAAGTAATCTGGTTCATCAAAGTTAATAATAATAGTCAGAAAAGACACAAAGGTAGTGAAACCTGTTTTTAGAGATTTCTAGCATTCTTAGGATTGCATTCACAGTTGAATTGTGAATTGTAAATTGTAGTCCTTGACAATAAACTCCATGGTGTCATTCCAAGTGATTTTTTTTTGTATTCATATTTCTTTTGCATTCCTCTGGCATATTACCCACCTTTTGTAACATAAGACATGGTGTTGTATTTTTTTTATTATTATTATTTTAGCCTTATTGTTGAATGTATTTGGAAAGAGCCTGTCTTCATGTCATTGAAAAAGAAAAGTGACATTTTTACGTCTATTTATTTTGTTGTAGTCCTATTACAGTCGTATCTCATTAGAGCCAAATTTAACTCAAGACTTTGCCAATCTTGACTTCTTTTTACTGTTCATAGTTCTTTACTAACTTCCTTTGAAACACATTGTCACAAATATTGGACAGATACCCATATGAATTTTGCAACAGTCATTATCAAAGTGTTTTTATACTTTCTGTGGGGTTTTTGACATTTTTCAACCTTCTTCCATTATTTCACATCTCTGTTTTTTTCTATATTTAACGACCTCTTTTCTTCTGCAATTGCATGTCACTATTTATAATAACATAACAATATCATATCATATCATATATCATAAAATCTATCATGGCTATTGGTTTTAAGACTAAACCCTCTGGGTACCATCTGAACTTAACTGTGTTAGGTTTTGTTCTTCCTCATGACATATTTAGCATTTATATTTCTCCGTATTTCTCCTTATCTTTCATCTATTTCATTATTTTGGAATATGAACATTTTGTTGCAGACTTGTCACTATTTTTTTTTTAGTAGCCTATAAACTTACTTGTCCTGCATTCCATCTATTTTTCTGTTCTCTAAATCCTAACAATTTCCAGCATATTTCATTCATTCCCACTCACAACTGTTTTTCCTTCTGCTGATTTAGATTTATTTCACCTTCTCTAGTAGCATTTGTATCAGTTTCTGTAATGCATATGTGTACTTAAAAATTGGTCAGATTTTTGGTACAAATCATTGGTATAATGATGGTTCAATATTTTAGTTATTTTGCAAGAATATAAATATTTAACAGAATTTCTGTGCCCTGGTCCTTTTCTGCCATCATCCATTTCACATATATGTATATTATCAACTGATAACCTTATTTTTTTCCAAAATGTGTTTAGCAAAATTCTCTTTGTGTGATTAATGGGTTGATAGGTTATTGCTATGATTGAAGATAAATGAGCATACAGTACAGCTGGGTCTCCTAGAAAGTACAGAAAATACAGAAAAAGTTTGAATTTTTTTCACTGTGAAGTATGAAAGAGAATCCATATTTACTGTTAATCAAGATTTTGGAAGCAGTGAACACATGCAAGTACCCAACTGACAGGTCTTTTTTAACTGAGCAACAATGGATAGTGCAGCAATGATGCTTCTGTGTTTTACCAGGTGAATTTAATCATTATTTAATTAAAATTATATTAATTAAAAATTCAGCTAAAGAGTAGGAATATGCTGACAGAGTATGCTATAAGCTATGTAAGTTATTATAAACTCAGCTGCTTTAAGTGCATCTTGCAGCCCAAGATATCCATTTCTCCCTCTGGCCTCACTGTGTTCTTCACAAGACTGGAGTCACGTCACTACTAAGCTTTGTCAGGCAAAAGACCCTGAAGAAAAGCCCTGCAGAAAAGGAGTGAAAAATTAAGGGAAAGAGCTTCAGGCTTCTCAATCTTCTTTTCATGTTGAGAACAGCCCTGGTTTTTGATCCCTGCATCACTAGTGCTAGAAAATGGACTACGCAATAATTATTTCTTCTTTTCTGTGGCATTCCTCTGACTATTACATTTTTGTACCCAATTAAGGAGGCTGGATGATGTCAGAGGGGCAACAAAGCCAGACTTGTGCACTGCACGGGGGAAGAAATGTCAGGTCTCCTCCTGAGTTAACTCTCGAAAGAAATCAGGAAGTTGTAGTTTCAAAAATAATTCTTGTCTGGAGTAATGGAAGATTCACAGCTCAAATGGTGTATTTCCTGATTCTATAAGTGCTCTTCACAGTTTGTGAGAACTGCTAATTGAAAAGCACCAATCAGGCACAATTCAGGCACAGTTTCTTACACATCTTCCATAGGGATTAGCAGTTTAATGTTGTCTAGCAGATTCCCAGGTCCTTATTAATATAAGAATGAAGGCTATGTCAAATTGTTCGCTTGAGAAGAAGTCTTTTGATCTTGTTTAGCATTTATAACTAGAACTTAAAAGTAAAGCTGGTTTAGGCAGCTGCAACTGTTCTAGACTCTTTTTATATTAATTCTAATTAGGTGTTCTTTCCCCCAGACTTGATCTTTTTTTACTAGCATTTAACTTTTATATTCTTCTGATTACATTATGCTGAATGAATGCTGAGTTCCATTACCTCTTTTACTCCCTTTTCACACTTGTTACAGAGTCTTGATCGAATTTTACAGTTATTGTTACTGCTTTGGATTGCAGTAGAAATGAGACATTGATAAATGGAGTGGCTATGACAGTGGCTGGAGAACTGTTCTCCTCTAATGCCTAGAAGTTATCTACTCTCCTGGTTTTTCCAGGAAGTAAGTTATCCTTGTTTTAACATAATCACACTAAAATAGTGTTTTAAGGTAATTTCTTATGAGGATTGATTTTAAGGCTGCTGTAGTTAAGACTGAAAGTTCACTTTGGGCTCCTAAATTAAGGTCTGGGTTTTATTAATGCTCTGTGTCTTCTGTCAGTTTCACCCAAGACAGTTGCTGCATACCATACAACACCAGAAAATCATATTACTGTTGTTCCTATGTGGACACAGAAAGCTGGTTTTAGATTTGATTGAATGAGAAAACCTCATATATTTTATTTTTGCATTTTCAGGAAGAATTAACATTGGGTTTAAATTTTTAAGGATATGACCTCATTTGAAAGGATAGAGATTGTCTTATGCAGTGGTTGTTGGAATTAAGTGGGAGTGGCAGTCACAAAAATCATACTGCTGCTTAGGCTTTAAAATTTTCACTGAATTGTCCTTTTCTCAAATTTACAAAATTAAAGCAGATATTTTTATCACCACAGTTATTCAATAAATCATGACTAGCATTTTATACTAAAACTTGCATTGATAAGTTACTGTGAGTTTTTTAAAAATAGATACTATTTAATTAATATTAAAATTATTTAGATGCCTTATTTTTCATTATTTTAGAGAAATGGATTTTTTTTTTTATTTTAATACCCATGTCTGATCATGCATACAATTCTAGGACTTGCTCCACCTTTAATTTATGTGCTGTTTGCCAGAAGATTCCATGGTCCTTGGCATGGAAGGCCTTCACATTGCTACTATAATTAGTCACTGTGTAATCTGGAGCCTAATAATCATATATAAATTCCGTACTAATTACCCTATAATCTACTATTTGTTGATTAGAAGAGCATGAAATGAGTATTTCTACTATTATTAATTTCAATTTACATTATAATTATAGGGCTGTTAAAATTTTTCTTGTTTACTTGCTTGGCTATGCTGTGAGGCCTTTTGTTGTGTTAATAAAATACTGCCTTTTTTATGTTCATCCTTTTTAATCCATACTCAGCCAGCTTCTCCTTGCGTGCTCTTCTAACCTGCACTGTTCTTGGGCTGGTACAAAGGCAGGTCACTACAAGAGGTCATCCTTTGTTTTCCCTGAAAAGCACACAGGAAAGTTTATATGAAATAGTTACAATGCTCTTGCCTAGTTTAAATATAGGGTGAAACCCTGCCCATGCTGAAGGAAAAAAACAGAGAACTGTTGCTCTGTGGAGCAAGAATGTACACATACCTGCTCTGAAGTTCAGGAGGCAGTGTGGTTGGATACTTGGGTGAAGATGAAAGGGGAAAAAATAAGGTTAATTTAATGGTAAGGATATACTATAAACTGCCAAACAGAAGGAGTAGGTGTGGACGAGGCTATTTTTGTGTAGCTATGTAATGCATCAAAATAGCAGGGTTGTGGGAGATGGTTTTAATTAAGCTTGTATCTTTGAAAGAGTAATTTTGCTTTTCACACAAGGAATAATAACTAGTCAGATGGACACAATATTTTTATTTAAATAAATGGCTGTTACTAGCAGTTTTAGGTGTGATTCAAACTAGCCAGACAATACCACTTGAAAATCTGAAGACAGGAGACAGGTTGATGTAAATGATTATGATGTATTTGTGATTCTAGGAAGAGGCTGCATGTATGGAAAAGAAGGATAAAGACTGAAGTATAATTCAGCAAAGGCGACAGAAAATTCAAAGTGTTGCTAGGTAGGGTCTCATGGGAAGATAGAATGAAAGAAGGATAACTATCAAGGTAGAAAGCTATAACTTTTGATTAAGGAATTCATTAAATTTTGCTACAGCGAAATATCTCAATACAAAAAAAAAAAAAAGAAAAAGTGAATAGTTAACAAATATGATAAATTATAGAAATTATCTGAAGTCAATTAGATGGAATCCAGTAAAGAAAAATGCATAGTGAGACACTAGACAGTCAAAAAACCCAACTCAAAACCAAAAAACCAACAAAGACAAAATGGGGAATCACTCTTCAGGCAGAAGAATTGCAGAGAAGCATTTTGAAGAGATTGCATATGCAGCATAATAAATGTAAATCAATAGTTTGATGTGGTTAAAGAAAAAGTAAATTTCATTCTAGGAGGTATTAGCAGCTGTGTTGTACATAATACAGATAGTAGTTTTTCTGCTTTTTCCAGATCTGGTGAGATTTTAGCCTCAGCTAAAATAACATGTCTACTTTTAGGGATTATTCTCTGTGAATGATGTAGGCAAGTTAGAATAATTTCAGAGTAGAGCTAGAAATCCCAAAAGAATTAGACAGTATGATCTCGGAGGACAATTTGAAAACACTGAGTTAATTTAGGAAAACAAGACTGTTAAAGGATAAATCCTCCAGTATATGCTGGTTGTTGCATTGTGGTTTTCATCTATTTTCCATGTCCATCATAGAACAAGAACAACATTGACTGAATTTGTAAAAAGAGAGGTTTAAGTTAAGCTGGAAAAGATAATATTCAAAACACACTAATAATTGCTAACAAGAACAAGCCAACTAGTGTAAACATAGTGTTTCTATTATTAGAGGCTTTGAAAGAGAGTGTAGAAAAGCCTCTATTAAGAGTGGTCCAGCCTCCTTTAGTAGAGAAAGGTAAACTCAGTAACTTTTTTGTTCTTACACCATTCTAGTATTTCCAGGTTGGTTTATTTTTTGTGGTTTTGTGTTTTTTTTTTAATTAATGGCAGTAACACCTTGGACTTGGGAGAGTATTTTACCTTCAAATGAGGTTGATATGACTAAAAGTGGACCTACAAACTAGGTCCAACACATAGAAAATGTAGGGGCAGAATACATGAGTGAGCTTTATGCCTCCTTTGCTCTTACCTGCTCTTATATTAAATTATGTGATACAGTGTATGAACCCCAGAAACAACCTAATCAGATGAAAAATACACTGAGTGTGTAGTATGAAATCACATAGTCCAGTGATATTTGAATATTTTTGTAATTATGGGAGTACACATTGATGCTCACAATTTAAAATTAGGCAGTTTCCACTTGAGTGCCTATTTTCAGATTCAAATTATGAGTGAGTCATTCAATAAAATTTATTCTTGTGTGTGATATATTATCAATCTTATTTGAACCATGATGAGCAAATGTGGAAATTATCAGAAATGAATGTTAATTTATTTAAATATAAATAAATCCATATGAAATTATACCTTTGGTAATCAGATAATGTTCTAAATAAAAAACCTCACACACCTTAAATATCAAAGAGAGACTGAATTTCATGAAAATGCTTGGAAAATCTGAACTCTAGAGTCTTTTCTATCTTAAATATTTTCAGTGTAAAAAGAAAATTTTGCTTACATCTCTCTATCAAGTAAATATCAGTAATTAATTATAGAAAAGCCATCACTCAAAAGTTAGCCCTGTGCAATGGAAGCCACCAGCACACAGCCAGGGTTATAATTAATACAAGGATCTAATTGTTGCTTTATTCTGAATAAATGGAAAAATGATAGTTCCATAGAGTGGAGGTCTTTATGGAATAAGTGATAAATTAGTGCACTCTTCTTGATATGGGGAAAGATCACATTAAGATACTTATTTAAGATAATTTTCCCATTAACTTATGTCAGGTAGAAGAAAACATTAGAGACATTTATTTTTATGATAAATAACAGATGTTTTAAAAGCAATAAATTCATTAGTACTAGGGTGTGAAAGTAATACGAAGAGATTATCCTTTAAATGCTTTAAAATTTATTTCTTACAGGCACTCAGCCTATATGCATTACTGACTGTTTTGATACAATAGCAATATTTATAATGTTCCTTTTTGAACATTTGATTATGAAAAAAGAGGTAGTGCACTGTGCTAAGTTTCCCTCATCTTTTGCTATCCCTTTCAAAATCCAGACATTTTAGTTTTTGAAGGACTGCCATATGCAACCACTGTGTATATTACCCAGATTTCATCAGTAAAAAACTTAGGATTCTTCACAGAATAAATAAGGGAAGTCTCATCATTGCTGTAACTGCACTATAGATGATGCATTTGCCAGCTAAAATTAGGCTTGCAAGATAAAAAGCCATTTAGTTTGAAAATTCTGTGGTGTTCATAAAGAGAGAAAGCTTCTGTATTAGTCCTCTTCTCTGAAACAGAGGATAGCCTTATGAAAATCTGTCTTTGACTTCTGGCCTCAGATACAGAGATGGAAAGCCCTGGACTATCAGCTGGAAGCTAAGGAGAAAACAGTGATATTGAGCTCAGCAGACCTGGGCCAGAGCAGAGACGAACCCAATCTTGTCAGCCAGGATCATCAGGGACAAATGAGGTTATTAGGGAAGTATTGAGACAAAATGGACAAACTGGGAGTGAGATGCTGAAAGAGGGAAATCATCATTATGGAGTCAAGAAGAACTGAAAAGGAAAAAAGTGGGTAACTCATGGAGAAAAGCCTGGTATGGAAAAAATTGGAGGAGAAGGAAAGTAGAGGGTAAAGACTGCAAAAGCCTTTGTGACCACAGTCACGTGCTCCTCTTCAGAAATTAGAGTCGAAGTAGACACACATCGAATGTCATCAACCTTCTACTGATGACCTATACAGAACATCACCATGATAGAACAGTTTCTGCTCTATCTTGTACTCCTTCAGTTTTCATTTTAGATAATAAACACAGACAATGACACATTAGGAAATACAGAGTTTCCAAGTACTCAAAATGAGGAGGTACCAAGCAGAGGCTTGTGTCTTGTGTTAAAGTATTACCTGTATTTGCATGATCCAGGGCCTGGTCCCATGTGTCTGCTCTTGTAATGGAGGCGATTGTCATCACTCTGTCTTAAGTTTCGTTTTAACTGCAGCTGGAGGCTTTGAAAAGTTACTGCCTTTCTCTCTATTAAGTAAACACCATCTACACTATGTACTGCAATTATTCACTGTATGTAGCCAAAGAATAATGAACATGTAACAACATCCATGCTATTGCAGATGATATGGCAGGAGACTGAATCGAGATGGCAGAGGTGACCTTAATTTACTTGCTTGGTTGCCACAGTTTCAGGCACACAAAGAATGAGGCAGGCATAGCAGGTCAAGGGAAAGCTCCTCTATTTTAATTATCTGACTCCATTCTTATATACATTTGTACAACAGGCAAGAGATTGGCTACACAGATGGCCACCTCTTTGACCTGGATGGTGAACATCACCATCAATCATATTTCTCCTCCCAGAGTAGAAATATGTAAACACAATAGATAAATTCTAAAAATATACATTATTTTCTTAAAGCTGCGCGAGAATCTGCACTGCAAGCTGCAAACACTGGAAAGCAGGAAAATTCAGAGCGACACTTGGTCTTTTCTGACAACTTGATTTTGTCCATTGAGTTCTTCTAGTCTGGACTATTCTTTGCCTTGACCTTAGATTCAGCAGTCTAAAAATGTATAAATATCTCTCTGCAATCCAACTGTTGAGTTTTTTTAAGCTGAAGAGGAAACTTTTTTTTTTAAAGCTGCTTTCTCATTCAAGTTTCACCAGAGCACTCTGTCTGGCAGCATAATTTTGCCTTACTGCCTGATTTGTGTTGTTCTTGTAACTTTATTGCTGTAGTCACAGAGTTTTTACTAGTTGCACTTGAGATGTGCATCTTGATTGTAACTAGACAATCAGTGGAAATATTTTATTCTTATAAGCACTTCATGAATGCAAAACAGGTATTTTTGATTCAATTGTTCTTTAGCCTTTATTTTTCCTTGATCTGCCCTCCTAGCATCATGGAAGAGACAAGCAGTCTATATGTACATTTAGGGAAAAAAGCCCCTCATCATACCCCCTCAGTAAAAAAGGAAAGAAAAAAAAGTGAAACAAAAGTATAGTCGATTGAAGGAAGAGGTAGCAGAAATTAATGAAAATTTCCTTTAAAATGTAAAAACAAGTAGAAAGTAAGAGTGCAGATGAGGAAAATAAAGTGAAAGAAACCTAGCAAAAAGATGGTGTCTCATGGAGAGGGTGAAGAGTTTGTCTGATATCTGTAGGTCTCAACATTTGCAGAATCCAACATTACTTTTTCCTGAACATTTCTTGTGTACTCAACTGTGGAAAAATTTGTCATGACGTGTCCTTGGAGCTGTTGTGACAATACAGGTAAATCAGGAACACAGCCTAGCAAAAAAAAACCCCAAAAAACTATTCTCTGGAAGCTGTATAAAGCCATCCTCTCCAAGGTTTATTGCCTTCCTCTTTTATCTGAACATCTCTCTGCCCTCTGGGAATGCTGCTGCCATGGGACTGTAACTGTAATCCCAGAAGTCTGCTCCCATCACGAACCACTACTTCATTTTTGTTGACTATATTTAGCTTATAAACTACTTCAGTGTACCAAATATATCAAACACAAGTATTAGGGTTGCAAAGGACGTGACATGACAAATGATCAAAAATACTCTGTGCAATGCAATTTCATCCATGTTACAAAAATAGCTACATCAAAACCCTATGGACAGTAAAAAAATAAATATATTAAATAGTGCCAGAATAATTCATCTACTGGTAAATTTACTGCGTGCAAAGAAAGAAAGTGATTGAAAGTACCATGATAGCAAAAACAACTTCACAAGGAAACCAATAAGCAGACAAAAGTTGACTTGCTAACTATCACTACTAAGAAATGGTTAGTGAGTTGTCTGTGTGCCAAATGCCACTTTTAGAGGGTAGGGTACAGTTTATTCTACATTGCTTGCTCCCTCCTTTCTCCCCTCTTTTCCTTATGTTAAACAGAGGAAACTAAATGATTTTTCAAGAAGGTGGCAGCATCTTTTTTTAGTAAATAATACTATTTCTGTTTTTATTTTTTTCTCCCACTAACACAGAGTAACCTATGCAAATTTTCTTGAGGAAAGCATGGTCATAAATTTGTCAGAAAACAGAAAGATGACTGTGGCACATTGTCTTTATGCTGCAGTATTCACTACATATTAAAAAGCTGGAAAGCTTTCTGGAGAGGTGAGAAAGATTTATGTGGTATCTCTCTGGACCCAGAAGTAACCTCCTCTGGTACAGTATAAACACATGGATATGAGTGACAATTTAAATATGACAGGTACACAGTACCATCTCACACAAATTGCATTCAAATTTTATGGTAGGCACCATGATATGCAGTGAATGTCTTTAAACTCACACAGCAAACATTTGCCAAAAGCTGTGGGTACATCCAGTGTGGGTCATTACTTAGTAGTGACATGGTAGAATCAGTAGTGGAATAACTGATGTCAAGAGAATCATCACCAGACTTCAGCAATAACATCCCTCCAGGAAATACAAGGCAGTTTTTGCTATTTCAAGCCATTGTTCCAGACTGTAAACTGAGAGAGACATTGCTTCATTGATTCCACAGTCATTTTATGTTTTACAACACTGGGACTAGAGGCATTTTAAATATAAATTGGGAATCTGGAAGATGGCATTTACAAAAAAAAGCATCTGACATAATGCAGCAATGTTCTCAGGTATGTAATCATATTATAAACTTTCCCTGGCACTAGGACTTAGGTGAAGGAGATAGGCTATATCTGGCAGTCATCACCCTTGGCTTTATGTGAACAATAGAAAAATGAATATCATTATGACCAGTCTCTCTGGTACTAATGATATTGTGGATCTTGTGGCTAATTATTGTCAGGCCACTGATGACTTTTTTAATAAACTAAGTAATGTTTTGAAAAACTTCTTTACTTTTGGACAGTGCTCTGGAAACCAGAACCAAAATCTGCAATATCAGACACTTGACTCAGTGGAGGTCCTCTGACCTCAGTAACTGGTGATCAGGTTTGTTATGTGCCTGAGCATGTGTCTAATTAACTGGTGTTAGACATACAAGTTTGACATTTTAGAACTACTTTTTAAATTTATTTCTGTCTTTGCATTTCACTGTGCTATAATTTTGCTCTGGTGGATCAAAACAATAGTAGTGACCAAATATCAAGTGACGTTTTCATTCCATTCATTTTCTGCAACCAGGAGAGAGAGAAGGCCAGTATACTAGAGCTTATTGTCACCTCCGAATACCCCTAAATTTAAAACTTCCTGTAGAAAATAGAAATACCACTAAATTTCTTGTAAAAAGATATAATAGGTAAACTTACACTATTAAACAATTAATAGTTAGATATAAATCATGATAAATCTCTTATTGAGATCTGTTGTTTACAAGCAGAGTAGAGAGAAGCATATGCCCTACTGAAAGGTATTTTGGGCTAGGAGTACCCTGAAGTGTTTTGTACACCTACAGGCCTGGAGTAAAATAAAATTATTTCTGATAGCTAATACCAAAGAACAAGAGGCACTCTATTTTGTTACGTGTGACATGTCAATGTCACCCTTTCTGCCCCTTTGTTCTTTGAAGGAACAAAAAGTGATCTGCTTCCATGTCTTTGCTGGACTGGTTCTTCTGGCCAAGGCAGAGGCAGAGAGAGCCAGGTTCCTGACCTCTATTTTTACATCTGTTTCTTTGTGACAAGGCTCTGGCTGTTTTCACTATTAACTTTAAACAAGCTTCATGACTGGGAAACCCACTTTGTTCTCTGTTGTCTATGTCTTTTATAGGATTGTTCTAACTTAAGTTATGATGTTAAGTTTATGACTTAAAATACTGGCAATCTCAGAATCATGTGACATAATTCAAAATTAAGATATGTTATTATTAAACATTTTTGTATTCTGTTAACTATGAGTATATTGTCTTTTGAGGCTGATGTTTACATTAAAACTCTTACTGGTGCCAACAAAAGCAAGGCTTGCCAGCCTAACAGTAGGAACCCTGTTATTACATCTTGATGAGTGCTAAGAGAAAAATGTCTCCTCGCTGCCATTGCTCAATTAGACTGGAAAAAGTTGTGTGAAAGAAAAACATGGGACTCATCACAGCTTATCTGTGAATGTGGCCAAATCAAGAAAGTGGGGGTGTATTTTTCAGCCTGTGACACAGAAATACTTCAGCATGTCTGGCTATTGTTAAGGAGCTGTCAGCATCGTGATAGGCTGGCTCCACTAGATGTCCATCCAGAGAATATAAGGGGTTAATGCAAAAGAAAAGAGATGGAAATTGGAAGACAAGATGAAAGAAATAAAAGCAATTAGTCAGCACAAATGGTGCTGATCCTCTTTCCAGAAATAGCACATTTAACATTTATTATGAGGAAGAACAGAAGTATCTTAGGGACATTGGCTTTGTGGCAGGAAAAATATAAATAGAAGCAGGCAGTTATAAAAGCAGTTGAAAGGAGAACTAGAAAACACATGAAAGACATTGGAATCACTTAATCTGATTACAAAGAAGTAGGAACCTCAACATTAAAGCTAATGTTAATATTCTCAAAATTAATTAAGAAAATAAAAATTATTAAAGTGAACTAGGAAACAGGCATCCCCAGTAACCAACCTAATTTAGTTACAGGAGGTTTTTTGTTTGGTTGTTTCTCTGGTTTTTTTAATTAACAAATTATGAAAGCCGGGAGGATAGATGAACTTATTTTCTTTCTTCCTTTAGCTTATGTGGACTGTAAATCAGTTGTCTGTTTACTCTTTCTCATTTGAATCACCTCTGTTTATTGGGAAAGGGTCTAAAAATCTCCTTCGTTTTCCTTGTTTCTTGATGGATTGTATCATTGCAATTTTATTTGGGAAAAAACACAGAACAAGGGAGATGGTGGTAGACAAAATGCAGAGTCTCATTTTTAGATCCCTGTTTTGTTTTGGCACAGTTCAAAATTGAGAGTTCTTGGATGTGAACCAGCCCTTTGAAACTTTTGATGAGGTTCAAATCTGATGAATCCCACCCTTAAGCAGCACCCACCCACCCTGTTTGGTTTGAGCCCACATTTCTCCCATTATATCTTGAGGCAACATCCAGCAATGTTCAGGGAAGAGAAGTCTTGCACATTGCTGCTATCTTCCCCTCCTTGTGGAGAGGTAACCCATTTTCATCAGATGTGTTTGAACGTAGTCTGAGGTCTGATGCAAATGAACAAAAACACTTAGAGATGACGTGTTTGGCTGAATCTTTGGTGATACATTACCTTGGCACTGCAGATGGCTCTGATACACTAATGAGGTTGTAAGGAGAGTGATCAGCATTTGTGGATGTAGGTGCAGTATGTTCATAAGAGGTATTGTTTTGTGTTTTTTTAAGGTACTCCTGGGGTTTGTCTTAATAAATTATTAAAAAAAATGCATTATGAATACATCAGTTTTTAGTGCAAAAATCCAACCTCTTTGCCAACAATAAGCTCAATTGCAATAGTTAAAAAAAGGAGAACCTAGAAAATAATATTAAAAATCCTGCATTAAAATGTAGGAAGAAAGATACTTTTCCCAAACTCATCAAAGAAAAAGGTATTAATATAGGTAGCAGAGCAATGAATGTCAAGGTGTCGAATGGATAGAGCCCACTGTAGAAAAACAGCTCTAGTTTTCTCCAGTGATGAAGGACCAACAGACAAATGCAACCTTAGACAGGAATGGAACCTGGTATGAGGGGTTTCCCCTATGTATTATGTTGCAGAGAACTACAGTGTTCTACCATAGCCTGGATTTACTGAGAGTCAAGCAAGTGTCAGCCTAAGTATGTGTAAGGACTCCTGCATTTCCCAAAGCTCCTCAGACTACAGGCAGCCAGCTAACTCCTTAAGAGGTTCTCATGGCTAGAAATGTGGGTAAAATGCAAATGTTTACAATTGCAGAGAGATTAAAAAAAATTAAATACTGATTAACTGAAATTATCAAGTACTTGCTAACTGATAATTGTAGTAAGATGACCCAGGAAAAGTTCCAAGGTTTTCCATTAAAGTGCTGTTTGTGATAGGCAAAAGGAAACAGGCAAACATAGGCTCTGTATATTTCTGCTTGGGCCATCCTCATACTGTATCTTCTTCTGGATTTACAGCACCTTCTAAATGCTCCAACAGAGTTTACACTTTGTGCTGGATCAGTGAGACAGTTAAAACTTGATGTTGGGGTAAGCCCTTGTGTTCAGACGGCAAGACTTTCAGGTTTCATGGTCTGCTTCCAGTCTTTCCATAGTAAAATCAGAAAAAATGATGCGGAAAATGACAGGTGACAGGGAAATCAGTCAACAAGTTGATGTTTAATAAGTTGATGTTCATTTGAATGAAATGGAACAATTAGCCAATTGGTGTGATTTGCATTCAGCCTGTAGTCTAAAGTAATGAATTTTGGCTCTTGAAGTAAAATTAATTCTGCTACAATGAAATAGAATAGAAATACTATGGTATAATATTTTAAATTTTCACATATAGTTAAAAAGAAATTTTCAGCTGCAAATAGGACAATCTTCACTATATTGTAATTACGCTTCCATGGATATCTTTGACTGTTTTAATAGAGCTGCAATATGGGTTGCAAAGCTCACAGCCCATTTATGGTAAATATCCTGACAATCAGCGTATGTGACTGCATCCGAATGGATCTTTCTTTGTATTCAGAGAAATGTTTGACTTCTAAATGACTTCTAAACCAAGTGACAAATACTTTAACAAACTGAAGCCTTAAGGAAAAAAAAAACGACAAATCCAAAATCCAAACATTTTTAACGTTTGTACCCTGTTTTCATTTCTAGAAATAGTCATTCAGCATCAGTACATGAAAAGCTACCTTTCAATCAAGGAATTATCAGTTCAAATCCAATTGCAAATTTCTAAACCATTTTCCTATTAAAAACTATCCCGACCATGTAATCGCATTAGCTGTTGACTCGCTTCTATCTGGGCAAGGCAGAGTGTCATGATTGATGCAGGAACTTGGCACATGCTAGCTCAGGCCAAAGAGCATTTCTAAAAGGATTACCCACAGAACAGCCCTTGATACAGGATCACAGAATAATCCACAGCTGTGTTCACCCATCACTACACTTAATGCTTTTATGGCTATTCTATGGAGAATTACTAAGAAGCATTTTGTAGAGCTATTCTCCATCTCTTGTGTATGTGTTTTGGCTTTATGTTTTCTTTGTAGATGTAGAGTGGATCTATACCACTAGATGCACTTTTTTTAGGTCTAACTATTATTGCATGGATTAAAGGAAGAAGACCTAAGAAACTGTAAATTTAGAATATATAAAAATGTATGCAAAATATACTCAAAAATAGATGAAAATGCACTCAAAAATAAAGGAAAGTTTGAATCCACGATGATGTGTAGATTGTCATCTAGAAAATAACTGTGTGGTATAGGCAGGTAGACCACATCAAAGATAAGAGATAGATTAGTTCATGATCATCCTGCTAAGATATGAGGGTGACTGTTTAAGGACACATATTTCCATGCATTACTCCTTCCAGTTCCAGAATAAACTATATTAGCATAAATTTGCCTATTCTGATACACCTCTCCCAGCCAAACTCTAACTTTTCTTGGTAATATCAGCATTTTCAGTGACCTGATGGGATCAGTCACATTCTCTAATTTTTATGGTGGCACCTTACCATTTGAGGATATCTCCAAGCTTCCTTCTCCTTTTGGGTTTCTTCATTAGAGCGTTTTTTTCCTGTGGTCCTCAGAGGGGTTAACCCAAATTGCATATGTTGATCCTGGCAGTGCCAGATATATTTGCTTCCCAGACCATACCTATAGATCTGGAAATATAATAAGAGCACTTCACCAGCTCAAAATTGTCTGCATATGACATGCCCTTCAGAAGTGTTATTCAAAGGAACCGTAACAGGGATCAGGATGCAATCTGACAGAGTAGATGACCCTATCTTCTCCAAGGCATGGCATGAAGAGGAAAGAAATTGCACAGGAGATGCAAACAAACAGAAAAAAAGCAGGTCAGGAAAGCCTCTGGAGCAGAGTAGTAGGCATACAGAACATAGCAGACACACAGAGAGGCTGTGTGCTGGCAGGGCCTTGGCATTGCATCTATGTTTCAAGAAAAGGGAATTTTTAGTTCCTTTAGAAGTTTACTTATTGAAAGAGCCTTTATTATAGTAACTCTGTGATCACTGCCCTCTGAAAAATTACCTGAAGAATGTATTTGGAATTAGCCGGTGAACTTTGTTCTGTGTTGCCAGCATATTTTGTTTGAACTTCATGCACAAACATGCCCATTTCTCAATATAACACTCTCAATTTATTTTTTTTTCTTCTCGTGTAATTCTGCAGCTGCCTGAGAGAAAAAAAAACAAAAAGAACCGTTTGGTCTTGACACTTCTAAATGTCCTTTTCTAGTCACAAGAATAAAAATAATCAATGATAGCATATTCAGGGTGTGTTTAAGTCATCCAAGTTTTTAGCTATGTCTTGCATTAACAACAAATCTAAAGTGTGTTTATGTGAAGGATTTGCTTTACTCTGCACGTGTTTAAAAAAAAATACTTAAATCACTGAATCTACTAGAATAGAAAACTGATTTTCCATTAAACATTTCACTGACTCTAAATATTTATACGTTTATAACTGGCATAAAAATCAGAGAACAAAATTAGGTGAAAGGATGAGAGAAACTTGACTCATGGAGTAATGTGGTTTTTCAAGGTTCAACATGTGGATGCTCTGGCAGACGGAACTGGATTAAGTTTGTCTTTTGAAATGTTTTCCAAAATATTTTGAAAACATTTGTGTTACAATATAATACAAATCCAGTTAATTCTGAAATAGATTATAAACATGATTAACTTTGTAGTGGAAGCTATTCGGAAAGGTTTAGGCAAAAACTGTTCCCATCCTGCTGAATTTAGAAGGGGATAATATCACTCTAATGGATATTTTTGTATTAGTATATGTCATAAGGCTTTGTAATTAAATAGTCCCTGATCAAATTACATATGCCAGTTTTGACAGCCTGCTGTTTTAAAAATAAATTCCCTTTCATAATGGTCTTCAGACACCTACACACTGATAATGTGTAGATAAATTTCCACTCTGCCCCTTCAAAGAGACCATGAAAACCTGAAGTTTTCTGGATCAAGATCATATTCAACCCCCCAAATTTTTATGTTATAATACTATTTTGGGTTTGGTTTTAATTATTTTCCTTTATTTCTGTTTTCTTTTATTACTGTGCACAGAAATAGACTGATGGGCAATTTGAACAAAAATAGCCTCCATTTAAGCCACGAATGTGAATCCAGGTTACATTGTCTCAGACATTTTATTTGTGTGTGTGTATATCGGGACTATAGCTACAGATTGCAGCTAGTATAATGCAGGGACTTCTTTAGCTCAGAGGAACGTGGATTTCAAGGTGCCCTTGCAATACTGGAGACCAATTTTGCAATGAGTAGTGCAAGATTAAAAGAGCTGATTACAAAGCTTTCATTCATGTCTGTACCTGGGAAAATATCAGTACAATCTTCTGTAGTCAAATCCTTCCACTCTTAACTACAGAAAGAAAGATTTTCCTATATAGTGTCTATTAGTTTCCTCAGTTTGTAACACAGGGAGTTAAGTATATATAAAAAAACAAAGCAAATACCAATGACAACAGCGACAGTTTGTCTTTGTCATAAGGGTCTTATACTTCAATAACAGATGTATAATAAATACATGTCTGTAGATTCAGAGTGGTTAAGAGCACAAGGCCAGACCTGCTGCCTAGAGAGATTCTGAACTCTTCACCCATGAAGATGTTCTAACCTGGGCAGGATGAAGCCAGAGCAACTACACTCACTTCAGAACTTCTCAGATTTGAGACCTCCAGAGCTCTCTTCCATTCTACATACATCCATGTTTACATTTATATGTTTACATTTATATACATACATGTGTGTATATGTGTGTGTATTTCTTAACAGTTCATCTTGAGAAAATAAGAAATCTAGTGATCAGATTTTTCATATTGCCACTTTTTCAACAATGCATATATCTGGACATTTAAATACAGATTTAGTACCTGTATTTAAATATCAAATTGTTGTTGTTTTGTTTTGCGGGGTGGGGGGGTTTTTTTTTTTTTTTGTTGTGGGGGTTTTTTTGGGGGGGGTGCTTTTTTGTTTTTTTGTTTTGTTTTGTTTTTTGGCTACTTCTGTATTTGCTCTTCATTTCTATCCAACTAGCATTCTAGTCTTCTAACAAGTAATTTTCTGCCACTTTTGCTGATCATTCTTTTCAACTATTTCTACAGCTTTAAGAACAGTGCTGTCTATATTCAGTCATACAAGATCACAGACAGGGACACTTTGGTCATGTAGTTCAAAAGACTATTTCAAAGTAGCTGTACTTGGGGAATTAACTGTGTAGCACAGGAATTCCTCTTAAAAAAAGCAGTAATTGGACAATATTATACTATCACTCCTGAGCTCTGTAACGAGAGTGGCATAAGACCATTCTTAAAACTTGTGTATGTAACAAGAATCATCCCAAGCTGTCCAATAGTTTTTTGTACATGCCCTTTTGCCAAGCTGATAATTTGTCTTCTTGTTCTAATTCTGATTTGGTGAAAGGTGACTGATTTATGGTATAGGGAAAAACCGTCTTTTTGGATTTAAAGATTTTAGCCTGCTCATTTGGCAATCACAGAAAGAGATATTGAAAGGAAAAAAATGATATTTGTGTGGCAAGATGTCCTTGTGTAGAAGAGGACTGCTTCAATATTATGTCACCTCGTACAAGGTGGCATTTCATTTATATTGCTTCTCCAAATTGCTTTCAGCACAGAATAAACTGGATGTAACAGCGCTCCATGGTGAAAAAAAAAAAAAAGAGGAATAAAAATTCAAAAAATTCATTGTCAGAAAATAAGAAGTAAAAAGAAGTCCCCAAATTAGAGAATGCAATGATGAAGGTAGGCTGCTGTAACTTCTATTTTCTACCTGCTTGTGCAATACAGTACTGTCTCTAATGAAATAAGCACAGAGCTATATTTCTATACAAGGCAAATCCTAATTCTGTTTTATTGCAAAGTTTAATGCAGAAGTCTCCCCCCTCACTCCTTTCTCCATTCTTCCCCCTGCTTTCTTAAATAAACAGTGCTACAGAAGTGTTAACTGTTACTTGTCTCCACAAGTTACCAGTTGTAGTGACTTCGATATGCACAAACTAGGTGGGAAAACTTATATACCAACCGTTTTAGTTATTGAATAAAAGCTCTGCTTAATTTTTATATTGAAGAAATTTAAAAAACAGTACTGTAGCTTAAAAGTCAACTTCTTTAATAGAAGTAAAAGATGAAATTTAAGACTGGCACAATGGATTCTACCTGACAGGTGAGAAAAAGCAATTGTTGGATTTGCTGTCATTCATCAGCAGTTTGAATCTCCATGGATAGGTATTGGCTGATGTTACAAAAGTAATATTGCATTATTTTGGACACTGCATAAAAAAATAGCACGGCTTCTGTCTAACATTTAGGGATGAATGTCCGTCTTGAAATTTAAGCTAAAAATAAGCACACTGTTGTAGTCATTAGAGGACAATTACATTCCAATGAGATATTTCTGTTACAGTGATAGTGTGGCATTGTTTATTTGGAGCATTTATTTGGATTTCCTGCATTCTTGCTTTATCTTTCTCTGAAAGTATTTAAGATTTCATACTGTTACTCTTTGTTTTGAAATACAGCAAAATCTGATACCAGGCAATTTTCTCCAATACTTCTGACTGAACTGAGATATTCTGACCCCTAACAGTAAATTCAATATCAGAAAAAAGAGGCAATAATCTGTGATTACCATATTAAATGACATTTACAGAAGCAAAGCAGAATTATAAATTTCCATCTATGTCCAAAGAAATTTTTTCATAGGAAAAGGCATAATAAAAGTTCACCAGTTCAGCACCTTTCCTGCTGCTGTGAATGGGCATGTGCACATTATAGTAAATAAATATTGAATATTCTTACTTGCGAGTGTACATGCATTTGACTACTATTTCTTTATTTCAGTGCTTCAGAAATCTTAATTCAGTGACATTTGTATGAAGTAAGAGCAAGTATCTATTTGACCAATCCAAGTATAAAATGTGACGCATAGTGCATGCCAGAGTCTGCTCTATTTTCCAGTCTTCTGTGCTTCGAAATAGATTTTGTTTTTCATTTGGCAAACTGGCAGCACAACTCCTCACAGCTGTTACAACATTTTCATGGCAATGCATATTATTATGGACTCATAGTCTGTGTCTTATATGCATGACAGATGTTTTTTTAAAATCCTCAACCAGTATGATTTTTATCTTCTTTATGCTTCTCAACACCTCTAATCTATGTGCAGTAGGTATAAACATGCGTAGAATTTTAATGAAAAATGACTTCTCATAGTAAGCTTATTGTTTCTTTTGAACACCAAAAAATTCTACATTTGGATTTTAATGTATGAAAAATTTTACATTTGGTTCTGCTGACTCTCTTCCTGATGTTAATTTTCCATAGAATTGAATGGAATTGCATCATTTAGTATAGTATAGGATTATTAAACCATCCCACAATTTTTTCTGTCTGAAACAGTTACCTATTAAATCTTAATCGATTTAATAACTGCTATAAAATATGTTTAGCATTAATAGAAATACATATGCTTAATTTCAAAAAAATTTTTGTCAGATATTGCTCTAAGGCACAGTACACTAAGGAATAAACAAACAAATAGATTGGTTTATTTATAAACCATAAAGTCCAAAGCAAGCACCTAAACAAAACACTGGTTAATTCTTCCATTCCACACATTCTAAGAAGCTCCCATAGGGAATACATGCAGCTGGGAGGCATTTCTGAACAGGGACATGCAAATGATTGTTTGGGTTTTCTGTTTGTTTATTTGTTTACTTTGTAGTCAAAAAGCTCATTTCAGCCTCTGAGCTGCTCCAGTAGAACCCTCTGTGTTTCTTTGTTTTTTCATAGACACAAAATGGTGGCATTTCCTTTTTAAAATCCTTTTCAACTATCCTACTTCCAAAAACTACCCTTTCTAAATCTTTTCCAGCTGTTTTTGTGGTAATTTTGTGGTAAGTTCATTTGCTTAGGAGATACCTTGAAATAATTGATATAGCCTTTTTCTGACTGGAGCTATATTTCAGGAAAAATAAAATCCCACAAAGACCTCTAAGAGGGAACCACAGTCTCAATTATTTTGGCTTATTAGATATTAATTCAAGTACTTTGCCTTGTGCATGATCTAATAATCTGACATATTAAAAAAATAAAGATTTCAGCAGCAGAAATATGTATCCATAATGCTGTCTGACACAAGCATGTGCAGCAGTGATTATTCTTGTTTGCTCATCCCTGAAGCTTCCCATGTTTGAAATATTGAAATACTTTGCTCTTCTGGAGACACAATACATCTTACACCTCCCCAACACACTGGTGTGTAAGGCACATGAATCCACAGTGCCACAGGACTAGTGAAGGTATAATTCATTTTCCTTAAACAAAAAAGTCACAAACATTGGGTAGATCTGTATATTATGCAATTTTATATTTAGCTGACCCAGTTAATAATAATACCACTAATTTAAACAGGGAGAGATAAAATGTGTTCCTCCTGAATAAGCAACTAGTTACAACAGTTTCATAGATGAGGAAATACTCTAAGATAAAATCAATTTTTTGTTTTGTTTGCCCCTTTTTTCTTATCCAAATAATTTGTCACTGTAAGAACAGTAAGAAAATAATGAAAAAAAAATAATGATCCTCCCAAACAGTAAAATAGCAGAAACTCTTACATTTTAATTACACATTTACCCATCAGCAATCTTTCAGGAGATTAAGAGATGAGTTTTTTACACATTTGGAATGCTACATATGGACTTCTGTGGATTTTTTTTTTCATTGTGTGACTCTATGTTCATGAAAATAAAATTTCTTTTTCCTTTGGCCAAGATAAGTAGTTTAAAACTACTTTCATACAGAGAGCATGCAAGTACACCATTTAGTATGGTTGAAACCTGGGAGAACCATACCCATTTTTTGCTAGTCACAGCAGTCAGCTCTGCTACTGGCCAGCAGAAAGTTTGTAGGAATATGTCCATAATCCATGGTTTTTTACATAATCAGTTTTCCTTCTGTATTTATGGCTCTGCAGAACTAAAATATGAAGCACATCCACGAAACACTTTACAGGGAAGTTGTAGAACACTAGCCTAAAAACTAGAACAACCGAAACTGCATTTATTTTTAAGGGGAGCCTGGAAATACCAGTACATTTTCAGACGAAATGAAACCATATTGAGACTGAAGGAACAAGGAAAGATACCTGTAAAATTTTTTGTAATTCATAACTTCTGTAGAACATAGTCTGTTATATCAAAAAACCCACAGGTGCTAGACATATTTTCTTCCACAAGTTTTTCAGAGATACCACAGAAACTGGAATGACATTTTTACATTATGAGTTCACTCAATAGATGCAAGTCTTACTGTACTGGAGAACAGTTTGCTGTGTTTTTGACAGAAAACTTCTCATCTTTGTGTGTGTGAGTATCTTGCAGTTAATTGTGGTTGCCATAAATTGTAAAATTATTTGCACTGCTGTGCAAGGCATCATTTTTTTATGTCTGAACAGGGACTATGAACTCTTCCATTCACAATGCAGAAACCAGATTGTGTGACCAAATGAGGTAACAGATTGAACACTGAATTGTTCCCCAGAAGTTTCCATTGTCCATTCTTAGAGTCAGCAAGATCTAACCCCCACCCTTGCCCCCCCCCCCCGCCATCTGGGGTGATAGAGGGTAAAAAAGCATTTAGACAAAAATATATATTTTGAGAATGTGGCATGTATTTCATCAGCAGCATAGCTCTTTCAAGAAACATTGTATTAAGAGCTAGTGTCCCAGTTGTGTTTCTAATATATTTTGTATAGATATTATGTGTGAATTTTGGGAGTACAGGTCTTGAGTAATTACTGGGACATGATTTTTAATCCATCAAGTCCAGATAAAATGCTAAATTCTCTGTGTATCTAAGCCTATAAATCTTACAAATACAATGACTTACATTGTCATTGTGTTTTATTTTGGTAGGGGTCAGAAAAGTAGATTATTTTTCTTTATAAAGATTGGTATTTATTGTATTCTTTCCTCTGATCGATGATAACTGATGCTGTCATTCCCAAGGCTGAATACAAAAATGACAGGACTTACTTGCATTGGCACTGCAAAATAAGCACATTCATTTCAGTATTTATGTGTGTGTGATGCTTTTCATAATCTGTGTCTTCTATAGGATTAATTTATTTGACATACGAGAAGTAATTTTTCTCAGGCTGCACAGAGACATTTCAGAATGCATTTGTTGAAGAAAGAACAAAGAATAGAGGTAGATTAACAAATTGTTTTATTTATTTATATCTGATTAGTATAATTAAAAATACATTTTTTTATTATGGATAATAGAGTGATCTAGAAGAAATATTTGTGAAGAAAAATAACTACTCTTACCTCTTGGCTATACAGCCGTCCAGCTATAAGACAGAGGGAAAGTGTTCTCTCTTGGTCAATTCTATATTTGGGTTGCTGGACACTTCCCTAGGAGAAGACATCACTGATAAAAGACAAGAATCTCATCTGAGTATTCTTTCTATACCATTAGGGTATAGATAAGCTGAATGGTTACATGCACACCAAAATTGCATTCTCCTACTTTTTACAAAGCATGACCCCATGCTAGTTTTGGGGCAAAACCCAAGAGATTACTGGTTTGGATTCCCCAAATGACATGGGTTTAACATATCCTACCAGGTAGCTTCAGGCAGTTTCCTTATTTGTGTTTCCTTGTCAGTGTGAAGAGCTGCTAAAGTGCCACATCAGAGACATTTAACTTTTTGTATGTATTGTGTCCTAACTGTGTTTGAAGTCTTGACAGTATGGGTGAGTACAGACACATTTAAGCTACTTTGTTCCTTCTCTGGGTTGTATGGACACGCACAGGGAGAGGTTTGTGTTTAAAATGGTACTGAGCTTTTCTACTGTTTAACCAAGAAGGCAAGTAGATGGGCTGTCAGGACGATTTGCAATGTTTAAAAAAAAATTCAAAAAGTTCCATCTGTTTAACAGCATCAGGACTCACCTTTCTAAGGACAGATGTCCATGGTTTAGGTATTACAATGGTTGTCTGCAGCCTACTCCAGCCTTTAAACCTCGATCAAGAGATGAAAGAGGTTTGAGCAAAACTTTGTGATACATGAAGTTGATTTGGCACTTTGGGGGCTCTTGTTCATAAGTATACATATGTGAGGGGAGGTTATAAAGAAGATAGAAATGGGCTGCTTGTTGTAGGTGACCAGCGACAGAGAAAGAGACAATGGATACAGCACGAAACACAGGAGGTTCACTCTGAACATCAGGAAACACTTTTCACTGTGATGGTGACTGAGCATTGGCACAGACTGACAGGTTGTGGAGTCTCCATTCTTGTAGATATTAAAAATTTTTTGGACGTGGTCCTGGATATGGCCCTGAATGGTGACCCTGAATGGTGACCCTGAATGGTGACCCTGAATGGGCAGGGATATTAGGCCAGATGACCACAAGATGTCCCTTTCAAACACAGCCATTCTGTGACTCTGTGACTGCATGATATGTGTTTTCTCAATAGGATTTTAGAGTTATGGCTTCTTTCACTGACTCATTGTTACAGAGATTGATATCTAGGTCTTAATACCATGGGGTATGGAGAAAAACTATGCATGTGGCACTATTTTTATCTTATAATTTAAATAAAGATTTAATCTCACCACTTGGCCTAGTTTCTTGGGCAGGAATATATCTGTTAAGTAGTGCAATCATTGGAACTAAATATTCTGTGCAAGTTGGAACAAGAATTAGGACAGGAAATGGAATGGAGTTTTCCCATTCTAAAGGTATTGTTTTCAACTGGGAAATTCCAAATTCATGGAATTTTTCACTCTACATTTATTTTCATTTAATATTAAAAAAAGGTAATTTAAATGGATTCATTAGACATATTTATGTTGTGTGACCAACTTGAGCTTTAACTAACTGTACTTCATTGACAGAAACCCTTTAGTGTTAATACCCAGGAATGTTATTAGAAGAAGCATGCTGTGAAACTAATATTTGATTATTGTTGAGTTGCAAGCATGCAACATCATCTCTACTTTGCAAATGTCTGTGGATTTTGCATATAAATATATGGCAGTTAACTTTTATTGCATATTTACACCCCTCAGCAGGCTTTTTAATTTTTTTAAGGATCTTTCAGTGCTGAAAGCTCTGATCTCAAATACTCTTTTGTAATTTCCTTGACACGTCTTTGCTCTTTAATTGCTTGTTTATTTTCTTAGTCCTGACTCTGTTTTGCCATTAAAGTAAATGAATTATGACCGGTCTATTCAACAAGGATCAGTTGCACAGTCCTTTCTTAAAAATATCAGTAAACAGCACAGAATTTAGCTGGTATGTCAGTGATGTGCTACTGATGGCGCAAACACACCCTGCAAAGCAAATGATATGGCTCAGGTTAAAAAAAGTCATTTCACATAAACCTTGCTCCTTTTTTTTTTGTAGGTATATTCATTTTAGTAATTTTGATCACAGTTTCTTCCCCACCATAATTTTCTATTACTGTGTTTGTAATTTCATGTTTTGTGAAGACTGCAATACTCTGATTTTAAGAGTATATGACTGTCTGAGAAGTCATTGCTAGCTTTGGTGAAATTATTTACAACTCTGCAACATGACCACAAAATGATAGTGATACATGATAGTTTTGCTTGGGTAGCATTTAGCATCCTATCCTACTTGCTTCAAAGATACATAAGTGACCACACAGAAACAGAACTACAGACCCTAGGGGATTAGGAAAAATCACAAAATATTCAGTATTTTTACTTAAATAAGACATACCATGTATGTGGAGAGAAAAAAGAAATCCACTGTGGCTTCTTTTAAAAGCTCCATTTTGCACATAATTTATCATTTATAATCACAATTAGTGGTTTAAATAGTATTTGGGCAGATTATCACTCTGTGCACTTCCTGCAGGGATGCGCTCACAAATGTACATGTGCACACCTATCTGGGAATCTGAGGAAAATACACTCTATGACAGGATGTTTATCATATGGCACAGGCTCAGAGGAAGAGTTCTCCCACTGTATGGAAATTCGTAAGAAAACAGTGTTCCTTACTACACTACAAAATGTGACCAAGCATCAGACTCCCCTGAAGTTCAGAAGGTTTTGGGGGTTTTATGAATAACTACTCAGTTAAGTTTTTCACGAGCAGCTGGGCTCACGGCTGAGTATAACATATGCTTGTATGTGCACGTGATTTACACAAAATGTGATGCTACAGAAAAGTAAAAGAGCCCCACATCAGGAGCAACTAGACCAACAGAACAGGATTGGTGTGACTTTACAAGAAATATACCTAATGTAAAATTATATGTTTCAACAGTGGGAACATTTCAAAACCTTTGGCTGTGGTTTGGCATACTTGCTAATGAGATCCAAAGAGAGAACTCTGTGTTCCTGTCTTGTTTTCTTGGTTTGGTTTTTTTTTTTTTCAACCCCTTATGCTGATCTTAACAGTTGCAAAACAGATATTAGATATGCAAGATTTTTATGTGAAAAGGTTTAATGTTTTTAAAAATAAAATTAATAGCTCCTGTTCCCCAAGAATAACATCATTTTAAGCAGGTGACTTTTGCCTGGATTCCCTGCAAGGGAAGGAGATGTAATGATGTAGTGACAAAATTATTTCTGCGTAGGGTGTGCTGTGGAAACATAATGGGCAATGTGCAGTGAGGTGAGAACAGACCTGCTGCAGGTGTGCAGCTTTGCAAGGTGCTAATTAAAAATCAGGTGAACACAAGTAAGGAACAGAGTTGGCACTTATAGAGATGGTGGGAAATGAAGTTACAGTGCAAACTCCATGTCTTGGAATGCACAATGATAAAAGGGTCCTGATTCTTCTGTTTTGCCTGATGTAGCCACAGCTGAACAAATTTAGTCCAGAGTAAATGTTCAATTATATATCTTAGAAACAACAATCCTACTCTGTTATGAAATGCTGACAAGAAACAGAGAAAGACTTCTCTTGTTAACTCACACATGTTAAATTTTAAAATCTGTTGTAGGAGAGGGAACACTGACAAAGGTTGACTAGCTTTTCCAAAGTTTGTGTTGAATTTAAACTGCCAATTGAATGCCAGTTGCCAAATAAATCAAACCTGGTATTTCCTGGTGAAAAAAACCAAAACATCAATTTTAGCTGTTATTAGGAAGGCAAAGTAGGAAGAAAACATCTCCCTTACTTCAAGTCTAAAGTAGGTACTTCCACCAAGACAATAAGTAAAATTTCCTAGGATTTGCATGATCCAGCAATCAAACAGAAAGTTGTAATTGACCAATAAAATATATCATTTTGATTGTTTGAAAGTCCTGAATTCCAATTTTGTTAAGTATTTCAAAAAAATAAAATTGAAATGTAAAAATCATATTCTGAATCAGAAAAAGGAAGCTTTCTGAAGATATGAACTGGGAACTTTAAAGTTCAAAAAATGTGGAAACATGAGGTTATGTCTTATTTTAAACTTCATGTTTTTCAGCATCTGTAACACTTTTTCCAGTTACTAATTTTGAAAAGAATGTCGCTGCTGTGCATTGATGAGTAGACAGAGTATATTTGCTTTGGGGTGCATCCTTTGTATATAGTATTTTCACATTCAGCCTCTCTAACAGGAGTTTGTGAAGACAATGAAATAAAGTTAATTCAAATAAATTACTTAATCCTTTTTTTTCTCATAAAAATTCTATGGAGTAATATATTCTATTTTAATTCGAAAAAAATGTATTTATTGCCATCAACAGAATTTAATTTATTAAAAAAACTCTACTACTTGTCTTTATTTGAATGTTTCAGATAGTTACTTTGTGTCGACCGTTTGTAAATTTCCTGAATTTTAGTGCTTAGTTTTGATTAGTTACTCACATAAGCTCTCCAAATGTGAAGTACATTAATTTCAGCACCTAAACTTGATTAATATAAATTTCTCAGATGGACGTGCTTTTATTCTTGCAACAATTCAGTTAAAGTCATCCCATTTTCTAAGTGAATAAATAAAGCATGGAAGATTTTAGTTCTGATAACAGAAATGAGGATTTAAGAATAAGTAAGTAGTAGGATAAAGTTTTGAAAGAAATGAGCTTTATATTAAAGCAAGTCAAGCAGGTGGCAATATCAAGGGCACATTTGTAAGCAATGCTATAGATACAGATGGTCTTTTTAAGTGGGATAGGGAATATTCTGAGATATCAAACATCCAGATATATGTTGTGAGTGATCTCAAAAGATCATGGTTGAGTTAAACTTGTATGTAAGGGACAATTATTTTTCAATTCATTGTACTAGATAACAGTACACTCTGATAACATAGAATTTTCCACTACAGAACCTTGCAGTTTTAGTGCTAATTGGTTAGTTTAATAACTCAGAGAAAATCAAGGCAGAGTTTAGTGCTTAGTCTTAAAATCAGGAGAACCACATAGTAAGGGGGAACATGAATGAGGCCCAGAGAGCAGGAAGCTCTACTTGAACAGCTGCTGTATCTAATGGAAAGACCACTGAGAAATCCCAAGTGTTTCTATGAACTCCCAGGGAAATTAGTTTGGGGTCATGAAAAACTGATTTTGCCTTCCAGTGTTGGCTGAATGATAAGAACCATAGTTTGGGGGTGTTTTTGATGTTATTTTTCCTCATAACAAGTAGCATGATCACATATATAAGCAAGGCAAAGATGCCCTGAACTGAGACAATGCTCCTGACTCAGTCTCAGTTGTATGTGTTCCATAAGAGAGGATCACAGCTCTCCTAAGCCAATAAAAAGAGCACTAAAATATGAGATTTTGAATGAAGACCTATTTTCTAAAACTGAAATATTCTTTATTTCTTTTGAGCACAGATATTTTCTTCTTACCTTACAGATTTAAAACAGAATGATTTTGGTATTAGTGTATAAATATATTTGTATCCATAAAGGCTATATAAATTGGTCATTAAAAGATGAGATTTCATCCTCAGTGATTTAAAAGGAATTCAGATGCAAGAAATTGAAAAAAAAAAAAAAGCAAAAAAGGACACACAGGAACTGCACTTCTTGTGCAGTCTGAAATTTCTGCCTTTGAAATTTCAGTATTTTTGAGATATAATAATTTTGCACAGAAAAATCAAGCCAGCCCCACTGATATATAAGTTGTTTCTATAAAATACATGATAAATGAATCAAACATACAAATGTAGTTTTCCTGCTAAGGTAAATTTCTCATGCTGAAACTCACTGGATATTTTCACTTTGTGGAGCCTCAATTCTGCTTTGTGTGATGACACAGTAAGGGTCAATAAGTTGTATTCCACTGCCATTAGTTAAATATATGTTAGCTACCATTTATTTGTAAAATTTGTGAACCTTCAAAAAACTCACGAGTTTTTAATTCCTATCCATGTAGCCAGTATGTAATTTTGTAATCCTTGAAGGCTAAGAATTCTTTTGTATTTTACTCTAATTTCATCTTCTCAGGCATGTATGTGTGTTTGCACGTATCTTTAAGAAGGTCAGAATGCAAGACTGCAGGGTGTTTCATTTCAATAGATTAGCAGTTGAAGAGAAGTAAAGGACCACAATGCAGAGATTGATCTAGGCAGTCCACCAGGTGAATGCAAATTGTATATATTGTGAAGTACAGATGAATTTATGTGCTGCTCCTAGGGGAGGGACAGTATTGTGTAGCATTCCTCCTATCTGGAATGGGAATACATTCCTCTATTCTAAATTAATATTTAATTCTCAAAAGTAATGTACCATGTGGTAGTAGAGCCTTTGGTTAGTGTGGTAATAAAAAGAAGCTTAATTGGAAATTCTTTTGAGAACTTGCATGTACTGTACATTATTAGCCTGGGGTAGGTCATTCTCACCTCCATTAGTTTTCTGACTGATAGAACACATACACATTCTCCTGTAAGTAAAAAATATGGAGTTTTTTTCCCCCCTGCTATTTTCCTCAATAGCCTTCCAATGTTTCTTGCTCCAGTAAAACAAGCTGATGTAACAATTTGGTTAGTATTGCTTAAAGCTACTTCCATTGTCTTTGAACAGGTTGGCTGCCAGTTCAAATGGATTTGTTGAAACAACGTGCTTTTACCAGGCTACACTAGCTTCTTCTCTTAGCAACAAGAGGTTCTGACGTTAGCAAGCTTATTTTGGAAAGCTCTGCTCTGCTCAGTGTGGGATCAGAGCACCCCAAGGGCTTGAAGTCAAACTTTGTAACTTGCAGTTTAATCAACAAATGGCAGGAACATCCTAGAGACAAAGCAGAAAATATTGGATTTAGAAAATAAATAAATCTGAGAATATGGTAAATAATTGCTTAGGGTAACTATGAAGATGCCATAATGACTCAAATATCCAGTTTGCTATTGATTTGCACTGACACATTAAAATCAAAATAGTATTAAATAGGCTAATGACATTGAGAAGCCTGTAGCTGAAATTAAACAGTTTATATTAAAAAAAATCAGTAGGATATTCTGGTAAAAATAGAATATAGCAATTGTAGAAAATTAATTGATTTTTAAAAAGGAAAGGAAAACCTAAAGAAAAAAGTGGAAAACCTTATCTTGCCACTTTACTGCTCCCCTTTTCCCCTTGAGAATAAACTGAACAATGTTTTATTTGTAAAAGTGTTTATAGGACAGATAAGGCTGGAAATGCAGATGGATATTCCTGAGAATTCTCAGCCTGGGAAAGCTCCCAAGGGCTTTCCTAGCTTATTCCGTGGGTCTCAGGCAAGTGGAGGAGAATTTAGCTACAAAACGATACAGGAGAGAATAAATCTTAATAATATAGTAATACTGCTCATTTCAGTATGAGTATGAATATTCCCACACCTAACTTTAGGTACTTGTCTCAAGTGTTGTGCTGAGCTAGAGACTGAGGAGTTCCTTGAGGAGCTGAGAACTGGCAGATTGTATGTGAAGGAAAACGCTCCCACTCTGTGTCTGAAAGTGTGCATTGTCTGCACCTCCACATTTTGTAGAGATTACTCCAGTCTCAGTAATGACTCTGACCATCAGGATATGTGTCCCTTGGGGCAGGCTTAGAAGAAAAGTGCACTTCAATTCCCACTGACTTCAGCAGGGCTGGGGAGCACTGAGTGTTTTAAAGCTCTCAACCCAGGCAGTACTTGTGTAAGAGGTGGTCCCCAAGAATTGCAAAGAAGTCATTATTCTTTGGGAAAAGGAGTTTGACACAACGAAATGTTGCCTCTGGTGTGCCACCAGATGTGTTTTCCTTCTGTCTCCTGAGTGTGAATATGTTAACATCAGCCTCAGAGGGAGAGAAGACTTGATAAACCCTTGAGGGCTCCATACTCAGGGGACAGATATTGCTATGGAGGAGTGCAGTCACTGACTGCAAACAAAGCAAATTTACAGAGAAAATCCCTCCTAGCTAACCTTTTAAAAGTAATCCTTTTAATATTTAGTGTTACTTCTGTATTACTCTATTTCTTTTTTTAAACATGTAAGGTCGTAGTTCCAAGAAAGTTAGTTTATAATAAAATACACAGGTATTTCCAGGACTTTTAGTGTGAGCTACTGCATAAGCCTACAGCTCCAGCTGCTGGCAGATTTTCCTGGTTTTTCTCAGGCATAAGAGGTAAAAGAACTCTAAGAAAAACATCTTTTCCACATAGAAAAAATAATATATTAATAATAGTTATACATATTCATAATTCTTCCTAAACCCACACATGTTTAGAGACCTTCCAATCCCCTTTTCAGGGCCAGCCTTGCATTGTGTAACACATAGATACACAGGATACATTAATGACATGGCACAAATCACAGGCTAGGTGGATATTCTGTGTCACAATGCTGATCTAAATATATGTATATGTATGATTTATCTAGATATCATTAAAGTCTCCTGATCTGTCCTGGTGTCTGACTGTCAAGAGATATTGGTAGATTGTAGGTTTCAAACTAAAAGAGAAATGAAGTTTCTAATTTAGATAGAATTCATTGTTTTTAATGTCTCTTGACAAAATAAAAATACAAAGAAATTCTTGCGTATGGGAGGACTGCACTCAAGCCATGTGCACAAATGATAAACCAAACCCACAATTAAATTATGGAAGTTGTTAAAGGTAGCAAGGGAAGTGACAAGAAGTAAAATGCCTTCCCTGAGGAATAAATAAATCAGCATATAATACAGCAGGATCTTGTAATTGTCTTATTTTTAGGCCAGGTTCTGGAGAATACTACTGAGTATACAGTGATGGCCTATTGGATCTGACAACATGAAAGATAAGGATTTTTCTCTCTCTCTGTTTTTTTTTTCTTTTTTTTTCCTTTTTTTTTTTTTTCTTTTTTTCCCTAGAGGAATTAGTAGAACTATTTTCATAAAGCTTTACTATAAACATAAGTAAAGTCATAGGAGAAATGTTGGAAGCAACTCAAAATGTATGACTGAATAAATCAATGCCTTTCTCTTCAATCTGAACTCTGAGCCTCTAATGCTACAAAATCCCTAGGAAACCTGCTGATGAAACAGTGTGTCTAGAAACTCACCCACAAAAGAAAAATCTCAACCTCCCCCAAAGACCAATCAAACAACCAAAACACCCATCCTGCCCCCCTCAGATAATGCTACTTCTTCGGACTGTGGTTTCATATTACCTATCTGCTGTGAGTGGTCATTGATCCAGAAAATAAACTACAGTTGTTTTCCTCTGAGATTTCTTTTTAGCTAGCAGCAGACGGGTGTAGACCTTTGCAGAAGCACAGCCTGGGGCAGCCAGGTGCTGTAGGAGTCTTCTGTGAGGTCAAAGAACTCAAATCCTTCTGATGACTCGCATGACAGTCAGGATAATGAGATCAATGAAATTTCCTTTTTTCTGATTTTGTGGAGTATTAATCCCACAATTTTCAAATATTAGCCGGATTAAAATATGTCATTAAGAACCATAAATTTAGCTTGGAAGATTAGGGAATATCAAAATTACCTTTGCTTGAGTAAGGTTCTTCTAACTCTATCAGGGACATGTGGTATGACTTGGCTTTTAATTACATGATCACACGCTATTTTTCAACAGTAACCCTGCCTCATTTACTTAATAGGTCATCTCTGTTCCAAGAATGGTTCCAGCTTGTGTAGTTAAAGATGCTCATAGCTTCCACGTGGAACCACAGTTCCTCATGCCTTAGTCCTCCACATGTAAATTAGGTATAATAATAGAATGCTGTCTCACTGGTATGTTGTGAAAATAACTTAATTGGTGTTTGTGCATCACTTGGTGACTACAGCAGGCTACAGGAAAGCCCAGGAGGAAAATAATAATTTTGTATCTAGAGAAAACCTTGAGTCACATGCATTATACAGGGTGTGGGACACATTTTGGACAATGACTAACAAACAAGATGTGGAAAGAGAACAGATCAACAGTGCCATCAGATATCACATGTTGGATGCACTTGATTTAGGCAGGTTAAGTGCATCCTGGATCATCTGCTTGGAAGGTAAAGGAGAGGAAGGAGCAGAAGCACAAGAACACAGTTCAGTCTGCACACTGAAGAGGTTATTTAGTGGTGGGAAAAGAAAAGAGTTTGTGGCCAGGGAAATAGAAACTACAGTGTAATCCAAGGGTTGCACATAATACATTACTTTGCTATTCTCTAGCTTCTGAGTGCTATAATTTATAACCTAACCACACTCCTCTGAACACATAGATCTATCTTTTTATGTATCTGCTTAGATTCCATGTACTCAAAGAAACATCCTAACTGCACTAGATTCTTCTCTGGCATTCCTTAAACTAACATTCATGAAACAATGAATTCATTCCATGGTATAACCCAAAGCACTCAAGATCCATATCATGATCCATCCCTGCTAACGGAAACCTATCTGATCTTGCAGCAGCCCTGGTAATTTCTCAGCAAAGTCTTTAGTCAATCATGCTGATGAGATGGCTGATGAAAGAAAGCCCCTGCAAAAATGAAAAGCCCTACAAAAGATTAGGCTGTCAAACTGAGACATCTTTGTGATCATAACTGGCAGGATGGTTTCAGATGAGTCTCATTTTTAGGGAGTTCAGGACTGTAGAAGACAAAACAAATCCCTAAATATCCAGTTGTTTATTTTTTACAGAAATCCAGAGGCAAAGCCAAGTTCTGTATCAAAAAAATACCCTAAAATTCTCATAATAAAATATGACAAGGAAAGCAGTTAAATTTTTCACCACTTTTAGGTATCAGTTTACATATCAGTTGAAAAGAAATTCTAGCCCAACAGTCCAAATGCAGCTTTATAGAAAAAAAAAATCACAGTCTCAATCTAGAAATGTAAAGTATATATAAAATTACAGCTGTAAATTCTGTATTGTAAGGAAACTGGCCAAACCTTAATGATACTTTGGTTAAGAGAGCATACTTCTGGAGCTAGTGCTTAATCTGATAGTAGTTGGAAATTAGAACAAAGAAAAATCACTGCAAATATCAACAACTTCATAGAAAAAGATAGTGTCATTGACTCAAAACAAGCTGAAGAAGAGAGAATAAAGTCTCAATATGTTTAAAAGCATTACCAGTTTCATCTTGGTTCTCTCTTTGTTTTTATGTAACAGTTATTTAACTACATTTAATACTATTAATACTTAAAATGCCCAAGATGACTAAAAGATAGGAACCTTATTTCAGCCCTTCACAGTATCCTTATCCAAATCTGTAGTGAATTCTATGCTCTGCATATTTCTCACACAGAATCACAGCTAAAAAAGCTGCTTAGAAATGAAAGTCTTAGATGACCTTTGCTGCCTGCTATTAAAGGTGCTTGATAATTATTTGTAGCAATTCTGTCACGTCATGAACGTCAGTTATGATGCTGCAAGTGTCTGGAGTAGGTTCAGGGTACAGTATTTTCTTGAAATCAGTATCAGAGCCTACATCGACTCCATCAAGCTCCTTTGTTGTCAAAGGAGTAAATTTTGTATTTCACAACTCTATATGACTACAAGAATGATCAACTCCCCCTTGACCCTGAACTTGTGCAGGATCTCCTGCTCTGGCTGGATACCTACAAACCTAGAGGACCTGATGGGATGCATCCAAGAATCCTCAAAGAGCTGCTGATGTCATCACAAAACCTCTCCTGAAGGTTTCTGAACTGTCTTGGGAATCTGAAGAGGTCTCAGCTACTGGAAAGTGGTTGTTCCGACTTTCAAGAAAGGCAAGAAGGATGACCCTGGAAACTACAGGCCTGTCAGTGTCACTTTAGTGCCTGGTAAAAGCACAGAAAAGGTTATTCTGAGAAATATTGAAAAACAAAACACAGGAGGACAACACAGCCATCAGTCACAGCCAACATGGATTCATGAGAGGAAAATCCTGTTTGTCACACCTGATTTCTTTCTACGGCAGGGCAACCCACCTGGCTGATCAAGGGAAGCCACTAGAGGCTGTCTTTTTGGACTGCAGCAAAGCTTTGAAAACTATCTCTCACAGCCACCTTCTGGACTCAGTGATCCTGATGGTTCCCTTCCAAGTCAGCCTTTTCTATGAATCTATGAACCTGTATGAAAGGAACCACTTAGCAGAAACTGGAATGAAATGCTCTCAAGAGCTCAGCCAAAGCAGGGGGGTTGGATTGGCTTTCCACATGGCTGGTTATGAAGCTGGGAAACCTCTCTCTCTCATTAGTTCTTCTGGGTATATCAAATGTGTTTCTGTATCTTTCCTGACAACATGTGAGTGTTTCTTGTTCTCAACAGTAGAAAGCTTAATAGAAGAGAGCATTTGTAATATGATACAGTGATCCTCTACCTCTGATAACATTTTGCTCTCTGCTGTCAAAAGGTTTGTTTTGAAGGTGAATTTTTACAGTGAGTAGAAGTGACATTCTCCAAAAAGCACCAGATGCAAGAAATGCTTTTTAAAAATATAATGGAAAAAAATTAAGAAAATAAAACCCCCCACATTCAGCAATATAAGCAAAACTTTATAACTGTTTTTTAAATATGTTTCTATTCTCTGAAAATATTTTAAGAAAGTATTCTAGTGAGGATTGCCCAGAAGCAATACATTTAATTGAAAACTATAGAAATCTTTTGCAGATGTACTTATAAAATTTCTATTTCTGGCTGAGTGAAACAGAGTGAAAAAAATCATAGGGTTTGTTTGTTTAAAAATAAATTTTCTCATGCATCAATTGACTAATATCATTCATCCATTTCTATCAAAAAGTTAATGAATATACTGGGATAGAGTGTTGACATGGAGCTAAGAAACATTGCTTAAAACTCTACCACCTCCTGCAAGTCAAACAAACAACACAAAGCTGATAGAACTCTTTCCTTGTTGAAAGAGCAAACCAAAATAAAAATAAGTATTTTCAGTTAGCCCAGATTTTATTTTGTCCTAAAATCTTTAAAAATAATTTTTAAGAAATAAATGAAATAAAAAAAAATAAATACAGAAACTACAATTGAAATGTTTCAGCTTCTCACAATTACCCACTACTTCTGCTGCAGTCCCAAATCCGTGAATAACCATTTCAATCAGTCCAAATCCATCCTTCTGAGTTTTTCTTTTTTCCTTTTTCTTTTTTCTTTTTTCTTTTTTTCTCCTTTTTTTTTTTTAATAAATTAAATGAAATATTTGTAACAAAGCTTAGAGTTTCAAACAGTGCTCCCATGCACAGATAACTGTTAAATTCTTCCCCAGCTGTGTGGTCGGTGAGGATTCATGCTGTTCATGTTGGCCTCCCTGCACCTATGGTTCTGAAATAAGTGAATCAGCAAGTCTCAGCTCCAAAGCTGTGTTGACAGCACGTGCTGGAAGAGGCTCAGTTTTGATGTGTGAGATCTGAGTGGTTGAAAAGGCCAAGCAGCTGTCAGACATGCAGGAAGAGGAAGCAGGGGACCCAGTAAAAGCCCTGGTATCAGATGAAGATCACCATAATGTATTTTTCAGGGGAATTTTCATCTGCTGACTATGGAAGGGGGTTTTGCTACAGTGGTTTCTCATTTTGAGGAACTTGTCACTCAGGAATGGGGAAATGGCATTGCACTGGCTGTTCAGTACAACAGCAAGGACCCTGCTTCTGTGTAGCTGTGGTAGGATCTGCTGAGCTGGACAACACTGAGTAACAGTCTGTAAAGAAAATGGAGAGCACAGATGAGCCCTATGATCCCATTACAGCTTTCCTTTCCTTGTACCAGGGTACTTATCAGCCAGCACACCCCTTTTCCAGAGAGCCAAGACTGAACTTATTTTGCTCTTTCAGCTGGCATGGACACACTTCCTTGGAATAATTTAAGCCACTTGAATACCAAGTGTATCATCTGGCTGAATATTTCATTATAGCCCCACCCAAGTTACATAACTCTGAATATAACCTTTTGTTTTGTAAGGAGAACTACCACCAACTGAATTGCCTGGAGTTTCACAACAAGGACTTTACATTTGCATAGTTTTCCCCATAATCCATCCTGCAAAGTCAAGAACTCTAGTCATGTCACAATAAATATGGCAATGCTTTTCTTCCATCAAACCCTCTTACAGGCTAAACAAATCAGTAAACAGTTTTAATAATTTTGGAGAACGTAAGAATTTTGACTTGCCTTTATGGTGTTGAAATCAATGTACACATATATAGCTATTCCTTAAAATCATGTTTGTTCCTTTTGTAGTCTAATTGCAAGTTTGTCCCGCATCAACAGAAATTTGTAAAGGAAAAAACTGACATTTTTCTTCATTTTGGAGAACCATTGTTACTGTCCCCAGATGAAAATGAGTTTCTCCAGGGAATTAATTATCAAAATACTCTTCATTATCCTTCCTTGATTCACTTGTATTGCACAACTGTTACAGAGAAATATCTGCTGATGTGAATGTATGGTTTTATTGTTCATTTAGCCAAGAGTCTGAGGCAATTCTAAAGTATAGATGATGCCTTTATTTTGGTTACAAAGTACAATAGTGTTTTGCTTGCAAATACAGAAGTAGGAAAAGTGAGGGAGGAGTTTTGGGTGGTGGGTGGTGTGGTGGTGGTGATAGGCACTAAAAGGAATAACACCATAAAGGGTTGAGGCTGGGAAAGCTCTCTGAACTACATGGCATAATGTAAAAGTTGTGTTATGGTAGAGAAATACTAAAATATTAATGAAGAGTTTCTGAAAGCCACCAATATTTTTATGCTATTGCTTTTTCGGACATAATTACTTCTTTTGTTTTGATACCAGAATGCAAGTCAATGGGCTGCAGAGAGGGAGGCTATAGCATCCTTCTTGCTGTCAGTTAAATATTTTGTCCAAGAGAAGTCAAGATTTTAATATATGGATTTCAAGTAAAAATATAATAATATTGGAATATGGAAAAGAATAGGTCTTGGAGAAACAAAACAAAAATCCATCTGCTCTGTCATGCTCTTTCTCTCAGTAGTTAACGCTGGATATTCTACGACAAGACAAAAAAAAAAAGAGAAAAGCAACTTCTGCCAACACATAAATAGACTAATAATTTTTTCGTTTTTATACTATAGGGGTTTTCTTAAAATTCAACTGTTTAGGTCAACATGATGCAGACAGTGGTATGAGTAAAATGAAAATAGATTTGAATCTGCTGTTTGATATCCTGAGTCAAGAAATGTGATAAAACTACTTGTGAGTCATAAGTTGCGTAAGCAAGCAAAATAGTTGACACATCTTTCTCCCGATTGATTGTAGGAGAGGTATTTGCTGTTCTGGTAACTAGAGTACAACATTAACATATTGGGCAGCAGATTTAACACAAACAAAGGAAGTAGTTTTTCTTTTGACAGATAATTAGCTGATTGAACTTAGTGACACAGGATGTCGTGGAGTCCAGAAACAGCTTAAAAAGAGTTAGAAAATTTTGCTAAGAGTAAATAATTGGTGACTGTTTAATAACATAGCACACTCAAAAATTCCTTGAACAGCTGGCTGTTGAAAAATAGTGTTGAAAGTGGCAAAGTGTCAGACTCTACTTTCTGTGGTTTAATATCTTTAATATTGTGGCATTCATTTCTGTTAATCTGTGGAAAAATGATTCTGGGCTAGATGGATTTTTGGTCTGACACAGTCTCATGAATAATTTTTGTGCTCCTGTTAAGAAATGAGAGAATACAGAGCTGAAAAATCCCATCTGACTCGCAATATTGTTTGGCCCAAGCTTATTGAACTTAAAAGTCTCCGAGTTATGAGCTGAAGTATTTTCCCACCCTCCTTGGTGTTGGATTTAGGAGGATTTGGTGTCTTCCTACTTCTAACAGCAGCTTGATGATCTTCTTGTTAAAAGCACCTGCACCCCGCACCCCTAATTTTTGTTATTACATTAGTGTTTACTGTTTGCAGTAAAGTATTTAACTTTTGTTAAAAATCATGCTTGTCTACAAAACTTATTTATTTTGAGCTTTGAATCCACCTTACATTCACAAATACTTCATTTTAGTGGCCACACTTAATTGCTGGGATCACAGCTGTAGAAATCGCGACCGTAAAGGCACCCAGACATCTCTAGTTTCTGTAATCTGGTTGAGTTTTTCCTTATATTTAACACGTGAGTTTTCTTGTCGCTTTTCTGGGAGGTGTTACTCCATCGCGACATGACGTCACCGCGGCTGAGGGAGCCGGCGCCGTCCGCGCCGGGACGGTCGGAGCAGCAGCGCCCTCTGCTGGGACTGGGCTCTGGCTCCCGGCACACAGCGAGGAAAGCCCTGCGCTGGGGACTCCCTCCTTAAAGCTGGGAGCGTTCTCTTCCGCGCATTCCTCTTCTCTGTCTGTTATAGAAATGGGGAATCTTGTGTCCTTTTCCCTCACTTAAAATAGAGCTGGAGTACTGTGCTCAGTTGAACTTCACGGGCTTCTTCTGGGTTACATTGCTGCCGCACACTCAAAGGTTTTTCTGCTTTTCTGTAGGAAGACTTGGAGAAAGAAGCAACAAACATCAAAGAAATAAGCAGTGTGAGACTGAATTAGAGAGCACTGCTATCTTTTTCTAGGCATCTTTTGGAAATTATGTGAAAATATTTTCCCACATTAAAAGAAAATCAAGCGGCATAGGAATGTGTCCGAGAGGTTGTCTGTATAAAACCAAACAATTGGGATTTGCATGGAGGTTTCCCAAAATGAATATGGGCCCAACTGAAGCAGAGATAAAGCTCTTTAGAATCCTAAAGAAATTATTCAACTAAAAAAGTGCATTGAAAATACACAGTAAGCCTTGCAAGTGCCATGTTTTTTAGCGATTAGTTAAGGAGTGGTTTGTGAGTTGCAGAGATTAAAACAGTGAAGTGTGGTGTAACTTGGGATATCAGAAACCCAGTCCTATTGCAAGCACACTTTGTTTCCCTTAGTTTCCCTTCTCTGATGAGAAAAGGCCACTCTGCCATCTCCATGGTAAGACCCCCAAGAAGGGCTCAAAATTAGTGTCACATCAGAATGTTTTTTTTACTAACATGACAGAGCAGTTTGTTCTGCAGGAAGAGTAAGTGTCAACCACGACAGCCAGGAGGAGGGAGGGGAAGAGGGAATCAAGATTAAAGACTTAATATTGAGTTCTCTCAGTCTTGGCAGAGATGCTTCTCCTGTGGTGTCCAGAGGCCAGACCTGCAGCTGGAATGAGGAATGAAGATAAATAGTGTGGCTGAAGAGGAAAGTATTAAATGGAAAAGGAGTAGAAAATTGCAGCATGAAAAGTGAGGGATCAATGGCTTAAAATTACTTTTAAGCAGCCTTTATTTGTGACAAAGTACCAGATCTTATAAGTGATGAACTGAGATGTTGCCAAAAACTTTTTCTCGGGGACTGACAGAGATGATGAATCCCCATGGCTTCCAGCAGGTTTGGCAGGACCTTTGAGTCTTCTGAAAATCTGTTAAATCTGAAAATCAGTTAAAACCATGTTCTTAGTCCCAAAATACCTTAAGAAGAGGAAACAAGTTCTGTAAAACTGAAGATTCACAAAAAAGTGATAAGTATAGCTTTTTAAAATCTGACTCCAAAATTATGTTTAGACTAGACATGAATATAATTTATTAGCACTATGGAAAAGGCAAAAAAACCCAAAGACGTCACATACGCAGAATAGTGAGTCTGACATAAACAGCAGGAGTTAGACAAGTGTTAAAGGAGGAAAGTCTGAGTGTTGCAAAAATTCTGCAGGGGCCAGATATGGTTTGATACTAGAACAATGCATACTGTTGTGTGAAGGAAAGAAAAAAATGCATCAAGAAAAGCAAGTTAAGTAGAAACACAGGTACTAAATAAGGTTCACAAAATATCACAAAAAAATTACAAAAGTATTCACACTTGGGATTGTTACAGCCTATCCAGAAAAAAATCAAAAAATCAAAACCAAACACAGCAACCTATCAAGCAAAAAGAAACCCCAAAACAAAACAACAAGAGACCCCAAGCAAGCAAGCAAGCAAGCAAGCAACCAACCAACCAACCAACCAACCAAAAATCCTAATCCATTATAAAAAAATGCAAATGTTTGCAGAACTTAAGTTAGTGGGAAAGAAAAAAGTTAATGGGATTATCTAAATAATGTTTGTACCATTTGTGTTTTCTGAAATCTCTCTTGGAGTACATTTGTTCTTCTAGTTTCTTCTGGAAAGTAATTTCAGATAATTGTACTAGTCCAATTTCTAAAAAGACCTTTTGGTCTGCTGGTAACACAGCTGTTGGAGTTGGATTGGAAAGTTCTATCTAAATGCAGTTTCTGAAAAAAATGCATTTAAAGGATGGAACATATATTTCCAATTCTGATAGCTATCTTATTCTAAACCCATTAAAAAACTTTTAGCAAATTTTGATACAACACCTGAGGGAACTGTATCTGGAATGCTTCATTTACCTTTGGAAGGACATTCCAAAGCTGGGAAGGAGAGAACTTCAACCAGGAACATCTTTTTCATCTTGATTATGTTTAATAAAAAAACCCAAAAATGTCACAGTGTTTCATAGAATAGGTGTCTGGTTATTTATCTCTACTAAGCTACAGATCATTTATCATGAGGCATAAATTTTATCTCTCTCTTTTTAATAAATATGAGCTTCAAAGATTCAGAATTATGTATCATTTTCAGACTCGCTGTGTCCAGTGACTTGGCAATAAAAGTTTTGCCATTTCTTTCTGCAAAATGTTTTATTTTTTCAGCAGATGGGAACAGAATGGAGCATCCTGACACAGCACACAGCTCAGTAAACTGCCCCTGCTGCTGGGAGGGCTGTGACTCGACAGAGTTTCTGTGTGTCTGGGTCACCCAAGTGAGAAATGCTCTGGGTGTTTCAGGCATGATCTACCAAACCTCTTACCATTCTTGAAGCAATTCTCCAGGTCAGATAGAGCAGTGCTGTTGTCAATGGGGCTGATGTAAGGGAAAGGCAAATACATTCTGGGAAGGGCAACTTTATTGGGCTAGTAGCACAATCCATAGGGTAGGTCATCTCAGAATCTGGAAGCAAACAGACATGTTAATTTAAACAGATTTGTTTATGCTGAGTGCTCTGGGGGCCCCTGGCCATAATATAAAGTGTGTAAGTGCCATCCACAGCCTTTCAGCAGTTGCAATGGTAAGGCCAAATGGATTCATCTAAAGCAGTTGTCATGTGTCTCATCCTGCCCCCAACATTATTGCCATTTCAAAGGTTTTGGCACTTGAGTTTATTGTATCTACTTTTGCCATCATATATTATTATCTAGTATGAAAGCTTAATATTACTGACACACAAGGCCCTCTGCTGAAAGAGGTATCAGGGACATGGAATTTTCCTCCTGGGATAGTCACATAAAAGATGGTAAGTAACAAAATAATTTAGTCATTCTTATTCTGAAGGGACATAACTCTTTGTATCTGAAAACATCAGGATTGTTCATCTACAGAACATAGGAAAGGGCACAAGGAAGCTTTAAAGGAGACTTTCAGATGTTCTGTACAAAAGATACAAAGGACCAAAGAGTTTGAATCTCTTAAATTTTCCTGTGTCAGGGAATTTTCCTGGTAGCCAAGAAACTTGTGATTCTTGTATCATTGTCAGGACTCCTCCCAGCCCATACTAGCTTCTCAAGGTAAGCATCTTATGGAGACAACAGAAGCAGCTTCTTATAATGTCATTGCTCAGAAAACAAGCACTTTCATTTATGCAAATTTAAAGGAATGAGCTATCAGCAGGAAACACAGAATAGGTAAGGTGAGTGACAAGTAGGTGGAGCTTGGGTAGTACTCAGCTGATGCAGGTCCAGATTCTATTAAGACTGAAATAAAAGATCATGGCCATCAGTGAGATCTGTGGCCTGGGTCTTAAGAGATTTAGAGCTTGAACCTCTGTCTGTGATGCCTGTCCATCTTGTGCCATCATGAATTTTGGTCAGTTGTGAAGAGAGTTCATGTGCCTTTACCAATCCATCATTTTTTATTTAATCTGGTGAGTGGGGGTGGGAAATCCCACTTATTGTAGACAAAAGCTCTTATCTGAGGTTATTGCCATTTTGAGCCTATGCCAAGCCTGTTAGAATGGAACAGACACTTGTCCCCTTTTCTTCCCCTATATCTCTTTTGCTGTTTCTTGGCTAGACTCCAAAAAGATAAAGACAGTTAGAGCAAAGGGAGACTTGAAAGGAGAAGATAATATTAATTATCCTGAGCAGTATCATGAGTTCCCTAAGGGAGGTTGCAGAAAAGTTAGCAAGGAGTTGACACTCCCAGAAAAGACTTGTGCAGTGTAGCTTGCTCAATATGAGACAATGAAAACAGGCTCCAATTACTGGCTACAGGTTAAAACCACACTCTGCCCTGGGACAAATACACCCCTGCCAGAAGTAAAGTATACACAATTAGACAGAGTTGTGACCTATTTTCACTCCTCTGTCCTGAACAATGTGAACTGATGAGAATGATGATGGTAATGATGTCAAGGTCTCTTTAAACAAAAAATACTGTTTAACAGCTCATTCAGGAGACCTGAGTTCAAGTTCTTCCCTTTTTCAGGCTGTTGTTTACACATTGAAAATATCCACAGCTGTTTGATCTGCAGGATTCATTATTATATATACTATATATATACAGTGCCTCAAAGACCTGTGTTCTTGGAAACAAAAGACAAATCTATGCTGAAAAAAACCTGAAACCATTTCTTCTTCAGGAAAATTGCTGGTGTCATGGACTATCCTGAGGTATACAGAATTGGATAGTTGATTTCTCTTTCAGATTCTTTCTTTATGCTGCCCAGAATTCACAGAATTCTCCCTCTGACCACCATGAAGATTTCTCCATTTCATGTTGACAACCATAGTTTTAAGAAGGTTTATTTACAAAAATTTAGTTACTTTTGGGAGGGCTAAGTTTGCTAGGCATGTAGGGGATGTTAGTCTGCTGCACAGTCCTTTATCTGTGCTGTTTTATCTAACTGATATGCCCTCTCCTTGTGTTGTTCATATTAGACACAAACTTTGTTCACCCTGTTACTGCTTACACCCATGTTGAGCAATATCTTCCCAAATCAATTCTTTCTGTGGTTCATAAATATCAGTTCTGATTTCGTACATCTCTACCCATGTCCTAATAATTCTAACTTTAGCTTTGCATATCCATGGACACAAGGAATCTGCCTTTATTTATGAAGGCTTTGGATTTAGTTCCATTATTGCTTGTAATTCATCAGCTGTCTCATAAAAGAGACCCTGAAAAAGCTTTGTATTTGTGCTCTTTTGTATTTCTAGACCCGCTTGCTGGTTAGACCCACACTTGCTCATCTGTGTATAGCCTCTGATACTTCCTTTTTTTCTCTCAGTTAGAGGAAGCTGCTAACTCTGGATTATTTTAAGTACTTCTTGGTCTTGCCTTTTGCTGCTCTGCTGGTCTGATTTGCCTGGGTGGCAGACACTAACCCTGCAGTCAGCTCAGTGCTGTGCTATTGCTGGCCCTAGGAAGGTACAACAGAGTGGTCAAACATCACCAGTGATGCAATGTCTCATTTTACCAATCATCTTTTGTCTGTCTATAAAGGTAACACTGTGCTCCTGAATGAGGAGCAAAGGAAGGTTCTCACTAAAAGAAAGATACCTTATTCACAGTACAGTACCATTATCATGTTGCTTGATTCCTTTGGTTCTATTGCAGCACCGGTAGATACCCTGTTACCTGAGCAGAGTGTATTGCAATAGTATGTTTTTCAAAATTTGTCTTTTGTTTCCATCTGTCACCTAACTATCCTTCAGAAAACCTGCCTAATGCACAAGCAGGGTATTGGAAAGTGCAAATTTACTGTCATCATACAGTTCCTCTCCTTAAATATTTTCCAGTGTTTAGCTCTTACATCAGAGTTTCAGAAACCAAAACAATGAATCTGTTAGATTCTGTAGGTTTCTTTGGGCATTTTGCTTGTTTGTTTTTTGCTTGTTTGGGTTTCATGTTTTTATTCTGTTTTGGTTTTGTTTTTTTTTTTTTAGTTTGGGTTTTTTTTGTGTGTTTTGGGTTTTTTGTTTGTTTTTTTGTTTGTTTTTTTATTTGCTTGTTTGGGTTTTTTGTTTGTTTTGTTTTTTGCATTTGGCTTGGCTCTCTTGGCTTGATTTAGAAAAGCCTTTTTTTTCCAAATGCAGTCTCATGGGGGGGAGCTTACTTTAGTTAGATGCAGATGTCTTGCATATCGACTTGTGTGTCTGAGCAACTCACCCAAGCCTCCATTAATCTGTCTTTAGGAAAAATGCACTTTCAGGGTGGTCTTTGTCTCATCTCATCATGCATTTAAAACAGCTTAGAAAAATTACACACTTAATGTGATATTTCTCCCATGCTGACATGGGAGATGAAATTAGGTAGAATAAAATTTGCTCATGATGTTATACCTTGAATCTATCTGAATAACTTCTGCCTTTCCTTAAGCAAAATCTTGTCCTTCACAGGCTGCTGTAGTAGTGAATACTCTCTTGTGCCAAGTGCTTCTTGTGATTAGATTAACCAGGAAACATTTATTATTTTAATGTTTTCAGAAGCCTGCACTGTCCAATACTTCATTAGATTTTGTGAGGTCTTCCACAAGCAGTGCAAAGGGGGGGGATTGCATCTTGTCAGACCGCATCAGTAGTGCCAAAGATCTGTATGGTGTACTTAAGTGTCTGCTCTTAAGTGTATTTAAGAGCAATAGCTCTTACCAGCTGTGCATGATCAGACATCACAGCCAAAGATGGCCTGCTGGCACTGTGCAACTCCAAAAACAGTGCCTGATAATGTCTTTTGAATGCATAAACACAATCCATTTCTCATGTTTGTCCTCAGAAGTGCTGTCACATTTTGAGTTTGCATTATTGCTGCTATTAAGCTGCTTTTACTCATTTCCAGTTCAGCACCTCCATAAAGTTGCAGTACTTTAGAATTGATGTATTGCATATGGTTTTCTTATTCCTTTCAAAACCATGTCCTTGGATATATCTACGTTGACCATCATTATTCTACAGGTATTATGAAGTAAATAATATCAGAAATAGCCTTCTTGAAACAGAAATTTGTTTGCTTGTTTTTACTTCTGTGTGTGTGTGTATTAGAAATATGTCTGTGGGTTTTTTAGTTAGTTGGGGTTTTTTTAAAGACTATTCAGCCCTCTTATGCCCCTTCAGAGTTCTAACTGTTCGTATTTTCTTCTTAGTTTAAGTTTTATACAAGGGGCATGTGGCAAACAAAACTTCTGGACCCTCTGCTGGGATAGAGCCACATAGTTTTGTGTGACAGGATATCTTTATCCTTTGGCAAAGAAAATTAATTAACTCTTTGATGTACTAGTGCAGCCTTTCACTGGGGCTGCTGCATGCACATCTTATAGAAAACCTGTGTGCTCTGTTACAGCTGGAAGGTCATACAGTAATCTCTATCAATTTATGTTTAATAACATATAAAACTTTTTCTAACCTTCCTCTATAGAAAAGATACATGTGCATTTCTGAAAAAGTAGATGTCCCTTTTTTAGGAACAGAGAAAATAAGAGAGAGAAAAGTGATGGGCATTATTTAAGACTGGTAAAGGAGGGATGAGGGGTAGACCATAATTCTGAGTCTTGATCCAGCGGTTTATCTGTTGGACCTTGATGCCTCTACGATATTTCATTAAAATTTATAAAGTGTTAATGCTCAGTAATGACACAGGCAAATATCACAGCTTTAAGTCCATTGTGTTCAATATAATCACCAAAGTAATTCTGAACACTTCATAGAAGGGTAGATAGATAGGGTGTTTCAATATCGTTTGCCTTATCATAAAATGTCTGCATTTATTTATTTATTTATTTATTTTCAGAATAATTACTGTGTTGAAATAGATGGTCTCTCTCTTTCATTCTTACTTTCTGCTTTTTTTAGAGGATATGTTTGCTTCAGTAGCTGTCTAACTTCAGCAGTGATAGACAGATTATTGCCTGTCAGTTTTTGTTTAGGTTAAACAGACTGCCTTGTGGTTCACTCAGCTGTCCTAACCTCACAGCTGGTAACAGACCATACCTTAGATACATTATTGCCAACACTCGGTTCCCCTAAGCCTTCTCAAGAGCAGGTAATGACCTTGTCTTTGTTAACAAACCAGCCCAGCAAGACGAATTATGCCCCTATGGCTCTCTCCTGTCAGATAGGGAATAAAATTATCTGGTATCCATCCAGTGATTTTCTCTGTGGCAGGATGTCAAGCCCCTGCTCCTCTCTACCGCAGATAGTTGGTGCATAAAAAAATAACCCAGGGGCTAAAAAGGCCCAGCAAGGGGTCATCTGTGGTGCCAAAGGGTCTCAGGTCTTGGCTAAGAATCAACATAGTCTGGAGAGCAGATGTGGGAAGAGATAAAGGAAATATTGTTGACTGAGAGGCACTGTTTTACAAACTCTAAGACACATGAGTTACCATAGAGGTATCAGCCTCCTTCACACACACCCTGAAAGTGTGGGAGGTCTCTCCCCGGAGCCTCAATGAAGGTTCCGTGGTTACTTCTCTGGGGGTTGAGGGAAAGGATCTCGATGTGTGCTGCACCAACAATTGAATGGTAAGATACACTGAATCCTAAGTGATTATTTCTTCACTAGCTGTAAGATTAACAGGTACCTTTAACCTTGTGCTGTATATACCTACTAGTAATTTCTCTTTTCTTTTTATCTTTATTCCTGTGCAGTACTGGTTTAAGTCTCATGTCTGTTAGTTTTCTGTCTATTAAATAAATAATTCATTCTAAAATAGACCAAATCAGCCATTATTAAAGTACTTGTGAATGAGAGTGAGTTTTGGGGTGCTGGCTACCTCAATAAAGCTACTGCCTGCTGCCAGACGCCTGGGCAAATGGCAAGGACTTATTTAACCCCCACATCCATTTGTAACACCAGGGAACATATTTTCTCAAGCAGGATTTTACCATATTGAATTGAGCAGATTTTTGTAGTGATTCATGCTATCTTTCTATTCCCACAATACAGGACAAGCAGACTAACTAGGAAGCCTGACTCAGCAGGTGCAAATCCATTATTCATGGTGGCAAGAGAAGGAAGGGAAATACCACAAAATATGGTATACAGAAATACTGAATAATGATGAAATAACTACTATGGTTTAAAAAATAACTAATAATAATAACAGCTATAGTTTAAAAAGTGACCACTGAATGGGCTACCGACACCAGGTGGTAAAAAGGTCTCCTGACACAGAAGGGTAGGTAAATCCTAGGCAGTGATGAACACAATATATATGTATATGTAGAGTGACTACTAAAATTCTTACTTCAGGTTTGTAAAAATATGAGATATAAAAGATAAAGAGATCAGTTCTATGCAACAAGTTTATTTCTGTAACTCTGAAGATAATAAATGGAGGGATGGAATATTAGTTAAACTATAATATGTTCACACTACTTTTAATGAAGTAAATTTGAATATTATGCTGCTGTGCTTCATCTCCACCTGAGACTGTCACTAGGGTAAATTAATTTTACTGTGTGAAGTTAGTTTTAGGGACTTTTTAACATGAAATATTCTCTAAAGAATGCTTCGATAAGTTGAGTGCATATGAATACATCTTCCTCAATGGCAGGACAGAGTGAGTTATTGTTAGTGGGAAAAAAAAAAAAGGTAGAGACTGTTACAAGGTTCAGTGTCACAGGAGATTTTTGTGTTGGCAAGGGAACTGCTTGCATTAGTGTTACATCCAAAGTGAAAAACCTCTCATCTTTGAAACTGCTAGCAGAAGCCAAGGTGAGGGCAGTACAAAGCACTGAGTGCATGGGAGAGACACAAGCATTTGTTTCACATAAAGCATCCGCTTATGTACCCAGAGGGCAGATGGAGGCTGTAACAACTCTTCTTTCCAACTTCCAGAAGCAGCAAGAGCAGTTCGGTGACTCAATGCATTGCAAGGTTCACCTTTTAAGTTTGTACTCCTTTTGTGCAATGTGCTGATGTCTTAATGAAGGAATTAAAGACAATGAGACATCCCTGCATGTCTCACTGGAAGTCTGCATCAAAATATCTTTCTCATTCTTCTTGGATTCTTGGATTCAAGGGACCTTATGTTCTGAATGCTTACAATAGAAAATGCTGCAGTGAAGCAGTGGATCAGAGATTATTATTTTCAAATTATTATTTTTAGCAAAAAAGGCCAGAAGACTTGAGACATCTGAGAGGGATATAACCATGGCTGAATTAGATGGAAGTACTCAGGAGTGTGCTGATTTAATTCATTGCATGATGAGTAAGCCAGTAGGGGTCAGACTTCATCCACTATGAGGTCTTTACCAGTTACTGCTTGCTGTACACTGACCATTGCCTCCTCAATGATGATATTGCTTCTGTAAGGAACGTGCAGCCATTTATGATCTATTCTTCTACCCAGTCCCATTCTTCTTTCTTAAAGGAATACAGTGATAATTTGAGGGAATTAGGTATACTGATTATTTTACTGCTACTGATGATTTTACTGTCAAAAGTGAGTGGTATTCTCTTTTCTCAAAGTTACAACTGCTAGTTAAATTTAAAGCCAATAATTATCATCATTCTTTGCCAACTACCACAGGCTGTTATAATAAAGAAACAAATGAAACTCCCAGTCAGAAAAGTGACCTTCTTACATAAGCCATGGGAATTTAATAATTCTTTTCACCCTGAATGATCAAACAATAAAATAATTATTATGATAAAATAATGAAGAGAAGATAATTTTCTGGAACTCAGCCCAAGGTCCTCAGGGTGTATCTGCACTGAAGCACAGGTGAAGGAAAAATACTTTCTGCCTCTGGAAAGAGATAGAGAAAGAGACTCTCGAGGAATAGGAGAGTAGGAAGGAAAAGGAGTCAAAAAGAGTAAGGAAGAGGAGAAAGAGTTGTCACAGAGTATGTAAAGAAAGATCTGTAATTTCTAATCAAAGAATTTCCAAGAGATTGTATAATTTATACCCCTGTTATGTAGACATAAATGTTTACAGTCCAGCTAGTGCTAAAATGAAAAAAAAAATGCACATGGTACTGTGACAGATGGCTATGTTTTTTAAGGTGGACTTCCTTAGAAAATAGCACAGATAAAGAAAAATCCATTTAGAAAATTTGAACGTGGTGTTTTGCAATATTACAATTTTGAAAAGCTGGAGATCAGCAGAATTCTTTTATTCTTTTGATGTGTTTGAACTGGTTTTATTATTACAGATGCTAATAAATCTGCCTTAGGAATTTTTCTTGTTATCTTGCAAAGTTTTTATAAAGAATAATTTGTGCTTACTTTTTAGTTTAAGCAGGTTCACAGTTAGAAGGTGACATATGAATTTTGGGGTTGGGGATTAGTTTGTGAATTAATGAGGTGAAGGGTCATAATTTGATAATGTTGCATTGCAGTCTTTCCTGAAAATAGGTGCAGAATACATATTTTCATTCAGAAGACCTGCAAATGTAACCCTGACCACCAGAGGTCATTAAATACTAAGAAATTTCTTTTAAAAAGAGCATCTGCTTCAATCTGAAATAGCCCTCAGAATCTTTCAGTTTCTTTTTTTCCTCAGTTTCTGCAAATTTATTGTTACAAACACCAAATGGTGCCTGGTAATATCTCAAGACTAGGACTAAGCTGGGCAAAGCTGCTCCTTTCCTTGACTATATCCTGTGATCATATGACTCAGCTCCACATGCTGAAAGCTGCAGCTCCATCCCTTAGATCTTCCTTGAGTGTGTGATAACACAAGGAGATTTGATTCATACAGGAGTTACTTGCTCTGTCTGATCAGATTATTTTCAGGAAACATTGTTCTCTGCAGGAGGCACATAAAGTGTCTGATTTAAAGCTGAGGCTGTCAGCTGCACACAGGTGTGCACTCCCGTGGGTTCAGCTCCCACACAGAGCACAGCTGGCACTGCCAGGGAACCCGGGGGCCCCTTCCCACCTGCAGGAACTCTGATCACGCTGATAAGGGCTGAGAGCCATAAGGGGCTTTATTGAACTTTATTTTTACAGCAGCTACCTTCTGTTTCCAAACCAATAAAACAGAGGCTGTGAAGAGACCTGTCAAACAGTTCTCTCTGTCTCTTATGGTTGCCATAGGAGAGAAAATTGCAATAAGCAGTAATGAGAAAACAGAATTTAGGTGACTAATTTTTGTGGTTTCAATGGTGTTCAAACAAAAATGTGTATGACTGTCATTTGCATGCCTGCTTCATGAATAGAGGCTACAATAGTATTATCAGGGTATTTTTTGGTACATTTTTCTTAAATATCTCACTTGTTCTAACACATTTTTCTCATGACAAACACGTTTGCATTTGTGAAAGATCTTACACAGGAAAAAAATATTGATTATTCAAGCCAGAGACTAGGAAAACTAAAAGCAAACTTGTTAAATTTCTTTTCTTTATCATACATATGCATTTAAAAATTTGAATATTTATGGTCTGAAGTGTCTACTTAGGCCATATTTCAGAGTAAAAGACAAAGAAGCAATGTATATTTCAGTAAGAACTTCAAGGCCTCAAAAAAAAGAAAATAACAAATTCAAATTATTTCCTATTTTTATTTTTTGATGTTGGTAAAATTGATTAGAATAATGAAAAGAAAATATGAATCAATTTCTATAGCACTTGGAAATCAATAGGAAGTGGGTCATAAAAGTACCCCTCTATCCAAGTAAGGTGTCAAGAAATTAAAAATACATAAATTCATTCATGGATCCAGGAGAGAAAAGGAAGGAAATGCCTCCCGAGAAGCAAGAGAATAAGAACCTTAATGATCTGAACCCTGGCTTTGGATCTCACTTTAACTGAAACATATGGCAAAACTTTGGATGTGGAAATGGTCCAGTTAATTAATTTGCCTTAATAGATTACTTCAAAAGAGAGTAGAATTCTATGCTTTATATAACTAAATATATACAGAGACAAGTTTTAAATTTAAATTTAAAATATTAAATAGGAGTGTTTTATTTATTATACAGTGCAAAAGGCTACAGCAATCACTTCCTAATTTCTGCATTATCAAGATGGCAATGGTAAGGAGTTTTGTCAGTATTATCCCTTTTTGCAGTGACAGATGGTGACAGCTAGAACTGTAAGGGATGCCTAAATGGCATAGCACAAACCTATATGAGTAACAGAGTCAAATTTGAAAGCTTCATTGGTCTCCTCTGATCTGATAAAGCTTGGCACACATAAGGAAAGCTGACCTTTTTATGCCTGATCAGCTGTCTCCCAGGGATGCCAAACATTAGTTGTCTTCTAGATGTTTACCTAAGTCTCAAAGATCTGATGTAAAGCATAATTGCTGAAGACTTTTGAAGATATGAAAGAAACTGCAGAAGTCCCTTGGTTTGGGGTGAGGTATGAAGGGGTGAGGAAAAAACCCCAAAATAAAGGAAATTTTAAATGCCATTTTGTCATCTTCACTTTTAAATCAATAGAATCAAAGTTCTGAAGGAGATGAAATTAAATTAAATGTTTGAAAACTGACCTGTGGGTACCATCTGAGGGGCATGAGAACAGTTATGCCTCAGGACCATTCTGCTGACCTGCTTGATTAATGAAACTGTAAAAACATCATGGAGAGAGAAGTCTATCAGCCACTCCAAAAGACAAAGACATTTGGTAGCTGGAAAGAATATGTGAGTTCAAGTACTTTTAAATTTAATTTATAAGTCAATAGCTTTGATGTTTTCTGAAGCACTTTTTGGTCCCATCTGCAGTGCTAAAGCATCGAACCCCCCCTGAATGATTTAGTTGTTCCACTTTATTTCTTGTTATATTCAGTCAGATATGATTTTCCAGCAGCCTCCAAATTGACTCTTACCTCTTGTCCTTCCACTACAAACCTCAAGGAATAAATGTATATTTAGGCCCCTAGAATACTTAGATTGGAAGCTGTGATTCAAAGTAAGAATCAAAGTTGACAGCAAGCCTGGTGCAGTGATACCTACTCTTGAATGTCCTTGGGTCAATTAAATTTTATATGGGAGGCAAAAAAGATCTCATTTTCTTCTCTTTTTGTTCTTTTTTTCTTAATTTTCTTTTCTTCTTTTCTCACCTTTTGTTTTGTTTCATCAGCAAGTGTTTAAAAAGGATTTATAGGTAATCCTAAAAATTGCAAAAGTACAGCAGTATACATTTTTTTTAATATTCAATTATTTTGTCTACTAATTTTCTGCTGTTACCTGTGTATTTGTTATTTATTTTCAAAGTATATGATTAAACTTCATTTAAAATATATCTCTTTTTAAACAGGGATAATTCTCTCTTTTGAAGTATGCAGTCACTATTTCTATTATTTTTGGTGAATTATTCTGCACATTAAAGAAAAGCTGACTTAATTTTTAATTGTTTTTACTGGATCATGACTTGATTGTTGCTGGCTTTGAAGGGGTGGCTGAGGCTGGAAGACACTTCTGGAGGTCCCTGGAGGTCCCTGCTCCCACTCCCTGTTCAGAGCAGGGTCTGCTGGGGAAGGTTGCTCAGGGCTCTGCCCAGATGGTGTTTGACTTCAGTTGCAAAACTGGAGACTGCACAGTCTCCCAGATCAACCTGTCTTTGACCATTCTTCACAGTAATAGAGTCTTTCTACTATTTAAGAGGCATTTCTGTTACTTCTATTTGTGCCCACTGTCTCTAATAAAAGCATGCCTTTGTTATTTACTGTTGTATTTATAACCTGAAATAATAACAAGTTCTTTGAATATAGAGACTTAGATTATTTTTATTCCTTTCAAAAAAAACCAGTTAAGAAGATGATATTTATAGGAAAACCACATAACATGGCCTGATTTCTGTAAATCAGCCCTCGAGTTACTTTCATTGTTAATAATGCAATTTACCAGTCTGAAGGAAATTTTAATTTCATTAAGAGCTTTAAAAACTTTCCTGAATAGTATTCTGCAAGTCCTTTTGTAGTAAGTTTGACTGCCTACAGTAACGAAATGAAAAGAAGTGGCAGCAATCTCCTGTACAAGACTGAAAGGCTGCAATTTGTTCCTGAGTCCTGGGCCATAGGGAATTAACATTGGCTATTTCAGAGAGCTGTATATAAATGATAAAAAAATTTAAAATAATAAATCTACATGACCATTTTTTTAGGAAGTTCAGTTCATATATGTCCAATATGTTTATTTTTTACTAGGGAGAAGTCAGAATGTCAGAAAAATCTCTGTGAATTTAAAACAACAAAAGATGTATTTATCTGACTATCAAAGTTGAAGTCCCTTGATGTATCAACTTGTACTGTACTGCCAAAACAAAACCTATCTAGAATATTGGAGGACTCAGACATGGAGCTTTTCCTCACTTTTTATAGGTATTTTCTTACACTGAAAAACAAAAAAAAAAGACTTCCAAGAAAAGTATGGCGAAAGAAAAAACCTCATTATGCAAATTCAGCACACTTCTTTTCAGAAGACTTTTGCATCTGTACAAATGAAACTGATTTTTTGATGTTCAGTATTCAGATAAATTTGAAGGAAAAGCTATAAACCAGAACAGATTATGAAAATTCTTAAGTATTCCAAATCTAAAAACATTAGTTCAAGATACGTTTCAAATGCATAGTTTCTTATTTTAGACAAGATCCACTGATTACTCAGCTTCCTCTCTTGCAAACTAACAGTCATATTGCAAAAAATCATTGACGTCAGTGAAATTAGTTTTCTAAGCAAAACCTAACTTCTCCAGATTTTTTGGAAAGATTGAGCTGATAGAAATTATTTTGCTAGAACTAGCCAGCAATGCTCTGGGTTCTCCCAGTCGTAGTCCCTTCTTCCATGTTAACATATGGCCTTGTTCCACATCATGAGCCAAAATATGTGTTTGCCAGGTCTGTACAAAGTTTACGTATAATTTATTCCAAAGGCAGACAAAGTTTATAGTCCAAGTTTTATTGAGACTGAACATTTCCTCTTTTATCCAGAACCGAAAAATCAAGTTTAATTTTAAATCAGCATTTCCTTCATTCTGGATGTATTGCTGGCTTGTATGTTTAGAGGAGGAAGTGGTGTAAAGAGAGGCAAAGCCCCATGGCTCCCAGTTATTGTGTTGAGAAACACTGAACACAAACCTTGGGACAAGCAATAAAAATTGAAGCTAACTTTGTTTATATACTGCATTATATTTAGAAAGTAATTCTCTGATGTGGTGCCAGAACAGACTTGAGAAAAAGTCTTTAATGCACAGCAAGGGTTAGTTGTCTAATGAGGTATGAGACAATTATATTAATCAACTATGTCTTTTCTTACTGTTTTTTCTTACTCTCTCAGGGTAAAGAGCTGCACATTGACTGTACCTCATTTTTATTGGGTCTGCCAAACTTAACTGCAAGTTAGAGTTCAGGAAGCTCCTAGAGACATCTGTCTAATATTTGTCTTGCTACAGCTGCTGATTAACTTATCTGTGTGGAGCAAAATATTTATCACTTGTGCAAGTCTGCTTCCTTTCCATTTTCTTAATTCCTAGGTTAAGACAGTTACACTTGTTTTTCTTCTTCAGACATTTAAAATTTGAAACCATCCAGGCATCTTCTTTTTCCTGTATATGTATCTATATACTCTTGCACTCTGAATAGACATCCAGAAACAACCCACAATACCCCCAAAATGATTGGTTTGTAATGGGTTTGTGTGGCCAGGTTTCTGTAGAAGGGAGGACAGTGGGGTGGCTTCTGTGAGAGGCTGCCAGGATTTTTCCCCATGTCCAACAGGGTCAAAGCCAGCTGGCTCTGGGATGGACCCACTGTTGGCCAAGGCAGAGCCCATCAATGACAGTGAAGGCTGTGGTGAGGAAGGCTGTCCACCTGAAACCCATGAAGGTCCACCCCATGCTGGAGCAGGTGGATGCCCAAGAGAAGCTGTGGCCTGGTGGGAAGCCCATGCTGGAGCAGGATCCTGGCAGGGCCTGAGGTCACGTGAAACAAGGAGTCCATGCTGGAGCAGGTTTGCTGGCAGGACCTGTGACCCCACTGGACTGCAGGAGCAGTGTGTTCCTGAAGGACTGCACCCTATGGAAGGGGCCCATGTTTGAACAGTTCATGAAGGAGCTGTGGCTCATGGGAAGGAGTCCCTTTGGAGATGTTTTTGGCAAACTGACTCCCATGGGAAGGATCCCACTCTGACTGGGAAGAGTGTGAGGAGTCCTCCCCCTGAGGAGGAAGGGTCAGCAGACACAGCATGTGATAAGCTGACTGCAGACCCCACTCTTTATCCTCCCATGGTGCTGTAGACAAGGATGTAGAGAAAATCAGGAGAAAGATGAGCCCAGGGAGTATGGAGGAGTGAGGGGAAGGTGTTTTAGGGTTTGAGTTTATTTTTCATTCTCCTACTCTTGACTTGATGGGTAACAATTTAAACTAATTTGCCCAAGTCTGTTTTGCCCATGACAGAATCTGGTGCGTGACCTCTCCCTGTCCTTATCTCGATCCACAAACATTTTGTTATATTTTCTTTCTCCTCGTCCAGCTGAGGAGAGGAGTGATAGAGTGGCTTGGGTAGGCATATGACATCCTGTCAGGGTCAGCCCACCACATGTTTAATGTTTAATATTAATGCTGTATATTCTGATCATGTTTCCCCTGGTGTGTTTTTAGGTACTTGTTCATATCCTGATGTCTGCCTTTTATAGATCATTTTTGTAGCTACCATTTCTGCTTGTTTGTTGGTAGTCCAGTAGTTGCACAGCATGCTCACCTACTGTGAGATGGAGAGAGAACCTGCACCTGCATGAAACATGCAGGAGTACCTCAATATCCCTTACACTGTTTTTCAGCGTGTCCTGCTTTATCTTGCCCCTTTCCTTGTAGTAGTCCATTTCTCCTGGGTGGTACCCAGAGTCCCACCTTAAAATACTCAAGGTAGCTTATCAGTAGAAAGCTTCTTATTTAAATGCACCAGTAATTGCTGTTTTTCTTATAATATATACAATGCAATGAGGGAACTTGGAACTGCACAATAGAGACATTTCCTTATTGTCTTTCATCCCACTCAGCTTCCTGAAGGAATGATGTATTGTAGAACCAGAAGTGAGGGGTTTGTGCTCCTTTGACCTATTCATGACATGAACATGCACAACAAAACTCAAACTCAAACTTTACTTAAAGGAACTGCACTGCAGAAAGCCCTATCAGACAATAATAGCACTTTTATTTCAGCAGTAGCATTAGCAATAGCAGGAGCCAGCTGTCTAAAGCTTCAGTCTGTAAGCTCATCTTGGATATTGTCTGAAGTGGGATTTGGAGAATACTACATTCAGAGAAAAGCAAGTTTGGAGGGATTTTGCTGATATCAGATTTGAAGAAAACCTAACATGATGTGCTTCTCTGAAGATGAAAAAAGCTTCCAGCTGGCAGCTAATGCAGGTGTCCATAGTTAGATATAGCAGAGTGTTAGATATAATGGTGTTAATGTATCTATGATGTAAAGAGAGATAAAACCTTGCTTATGTTTTAGGCTCATTTATATGTGTGAGAAGTATTATCCAGAAGTTGCAGGTTATGATGGTAACAAGTTAATCAATAAGAAAAAAAGAAGACAGGAATAAAAAGGAAGTGTTTTCATCCTGATTGAAAAGAGGTTTTTCAGAGACCTCAGGAAGGATACTTACAGCATGAATTTTAGACATCTGGTTAAAGCTCATAAATTAAGACAGTCAACCTACAGTTTACTTCAATGGGAGGAGACAGAATGCTTTTTGTTTGTATGTTTTTTGTTTTGCTTTGGGTTTTTTTTGGTGGTTTTTTTTTTTTTTGGTGGTAAAAATATATATCTCTCTACAAAGGAAGTGTAAAGCTAGTCATGTTTTATTTCATTCTTCCAGATGAGCTTAGTATTAAAGTGCATATTGGAAAGGTTGAGGCAACTCCGTGAAAAGAAGACAAAATCTGCTTGGTAAAGAAGATCTGGTGGATCTTCAGTGGCTCATGCCATAAAATAGAAGTTCTCCATACTAAATAGGAATGTGATTCCTCTGGTAAAGCTTTGAGGCTGCAAACTGTGAAATGCTGACATGGAGCTGCTGAAACCAGTAGCAGGCAGAGGAGGTGTGGCAGCTCTGTGTCCCCAGGTTCAGCCTCCATCAAGACCAAGCATGTACTCCCAAGAGGAAAATGCATGGGCACACACACACATGATTCATATACACAAACACACACATACTTATATGGTATACATCTCATATATAAATAGGTATATACCTCACAGAGTGCACACAGGTGGCACTGGGGCCCTGCCTGCCCCAGGGTCTCCATGCTGTGCAGGGAGCAGCCTTTTACTACACAGCCTGATGGATGCAATGTGAGGCTCTGAGAGAACTGGCTTCCTGTGCAATTGAAATGTGTGAGCTGATGTACAGCGTGCAGCTGAGCAGGTGAGAAACCCAAAGATGTAAACAGGAACTGAGAACTGTGCTTGTCCTCAGGTGAAAGCTGAGGCCTGGCTGACACAAGAGATATCACCCAGGAAACCCTGTGTAGCTCAGAGTGTATAGAGGTTTTTTTTTTCTGTTCACTGTTATGATATAACTAACAATATTTATCTTTTTTCCCCATAGATTTGTAACCACCTCACTAATGCGGTTACAAATACCTATATCTTTTTTATTTCTTTGAACTGAGCTCTAAATTTAAGCTCTCACTTTGCAGTACACTCCTCACTAGGAGCTTGGAGAGGGGCAAGAGAAAATCCAATCTGTTGTTAAAGGCTGTCCTGAGTGCAGGCATCTGCCCTCCTGCCCTACCAACAGTGCACAGTGCTCCTTCTATACCACACTGCTCATGGGCCAGCAGACCTGGCAATGCTGTAGCTCTGAGGGAAAACTTATATACCCCTTATTGCAGTCAGATACCTCCTCACAGAAATGTAAATTTCCCCTCCCCTTATTAGAGTTGATGTGCCTTTGAATGCAATTGCCTTCCCTTTTTCTGCTCCTTCAAAGCACAAAGATCATCAAGTTGCTCACCAAAGATTTCGTGTTCCAGCAGGGTTCTACCAAATGGTGAAAATTTAGTTGTGCCCATCATCAAGAACATTTCTCTTGAACTTCATGTCCTCTAAGCATATAATTTCCTCTGCATTTCAAGGCTTTTGTTGTTGTTGTTTTTATAGTATTTTACTCCATAATGAATGAGATTTGTGCGTGTGTATATATACAAATATATTTAAATGCTTGTTGTTTGAGACTTTGCATTTGCACATGCACGATGGTCGGAAGTTTAGCTTCAGAGACTCTGGTGTACCTGCCTGGACGCTTGCATGCATTTTTTGTTCAGTTTAATGTTAAAATGTCATACTGACATCACAAGATCTGACAACATTGACATAATGAAAATGTCAGGATATATGATGGCGGTAGTTTGCAAAAAAAAAGTAGTTGGTTTGACTGGCAATTGAGGAACTTGCAGAACTCTTGATCTAATATGAGTTTTTACAATGAAACAAAGATGTTTTAATAAAAAAGATCTTCTAGTCATTAGGCTTTTGTTTACCCGGTTGTTAAAATGTTCCCAAGTTGAGGTTCCTTAAAATAGCTACAAAAATATCCAGTAAATTTTGGCCATAATTCGTAAATCTTGACTTGCAGGGAAGATAATTTGCTTTTCACATATTTTTTAAAGATTGCCCTAAATTTGAGACACTTCTCCTAAGACTTTTTTTTTCCTGATAACACACTTGAAAAATAAATGCAAAAAAGATTAAGTCTTAATTGAAACAAATTAATGTGAAATGAGGTCTTTTAGGTCCAACAAGCTTTAGAGATCTGTACTGATGTTTATTTTAACAAGAATGCTAATTAATTGCTAAGTGCTGTGGTTGTTTTAGACTTTGACCATTAACCTGCTATAAGTATTTGCTCATGTTCAGTGGTCCTTGAAACAACCTTCACATTGAATGGCCAAACGTTACCTGGATTTTGTGACATTCCAGGGGGTGAAAAGCCTTCTTACCCTGACATAGGAGATTGAATATCATTACATAGAGCTTGCACATACAGGTTTTCAAAGATCAGTGTTTGTTTGAAGACAACTACAACCATAGTGTTTGGGAGTTTTGTGTCTGAGGAGAAGAAATCCATCTCCTTCACATCTAGGGACTACACTGTGCAGGATGCTGACCTGGGAAATGGTGGAGATCTATCATTTTTAAAGTCTACTAATCCAATTGGTCATTCATTCCCTTCTCATACCCACTGTTTTGTCTCTCTTCTGCGTTTAATTTTTTTTTCTTAATCCATATCCCATTCCTGTGTGGCTTATTTTGTTTTTGTTACTCTGCAGCGCAATCACCATTACTCAAAGACCTCAGGGACTAATATGTTTTTTCCTGAGGTTTGGGTTGGTTTGGTTGGTTTTTTTCTATTCAGCACTTTTCTACTCACTGGTTTCTAAATGAGATGTCAGAACAGCACCCCTGCTCACATCTCCTTACCTACTCAGAAATGGAATGAGACAACAAATAAATAAAATATCTTTAAGTCAGTCTCTGACATCAAACCATATACAGATCCTTGAAACCCTGAAAAGTGTTAAAGAGATCTGGTCACAGGAAACCAACTTTGGTTATATTTATAGTCTTTTAAATCATACTGTAATTTTTTGGTACTCTTGATAAAGCCTATTCATCAGATAGATGTAACATGTCTAGGAAAAATCTTTGTCAGTTTGAGCTTTGATATTTGTGTATTCACAACACAGAAGAAGGGCCAAACGCTGTTCATCAAATTTTAAGTATAACTTAAACTTTTTTTCCTCTCCATCAGGAAATGAAGGAAAAAGAGACAGAACAGTAGAGGGAGCTGTTGTACAAAGGAAAAAAACCCAGCAGTATTTAAAAACCCTTTTATTTCCTGTAGGCAAATAATAATAACAAATACAATGCAGAAGAAAAAAAGAGGGGAATGAACATGTAGGAAAGAAGCCATGACAGTTATAAAAGGAAATATGATTATGTTTAGTGATTTGATGAACACATCCCATAATGCTGATCTTTGGAATGGCACAACTGGGAGGGCTGCTGTGCAACAAGCAGGCTGCTTGAAAATGTCAGTGTAACAGTCACCCTGCAGCCACCCGAGTCCTTGACCTAATTAATTTTGCATGGCTTGACAGAGCTTCCTTCAAGTTCATTCATTACTTCAAAGCACAAAGCTTGTGCTGCTCTTTGTGCCGGGGAGAAAAAGGGAGAGGGAAAGAGCAGGGATGTCAGTGTGGTCTGGGGAGCTCCTGCAGAGGAATCATCCCTTTTAAAGCAGAATGGTGTCACCTGGAAGATGTTTAGTGACCTCATGTCTTCTGTGGCTGGTATTTTCTGTCTGCTGTGCTACCCTGGGCACTTGGTCTGCTTTAAAAGGATGCACCCACCAGTGAGGAAGGGGTGGCTCCCACTGTCTGGAGGAGCTGGGCTTCATTATAGTTTACTAAAACACCATTACGAAAAAACATGAAACTGCTTGTTACTTTCCTCATCACGCATGTAAAATTTTGGGCTTTGTTCCCTGAAAGAGCATTATTTTTTCTGGTCCCTTTCCCACATGAAGACTTCACACCATAAAAATGGGACAATTTGGGGGCTGGTCTTGGTAATTTATGACTGTTTTCCACATCCTGTAGATTATTGTTACAAACAGAACTGAGTGAAAAATTAAGAACCAATTCCTTAGCAGACTCAACAATTAGGATTCAAAGTAGCAAGTAAGCCATTGTTTTTGACATGAGATTCTGTGAAATTAGGTCTCAGCAGAAACAGTAACTGAAGTCACTTCTGTGTTCCATGTGCTTGTGGTTTTAGTTTTTCCTTCCTTTTAAAATAATGATTTATAAAGCACAGTAGGGAATTGCAGTCATTTTTATTTTTCTGTTTCAGGGTATTATTTCCTGGAAAACCAAGAGAACACGTTTGCTAGGTTGAGATGAATTCAATCTCACTTTTTTGGTGAATGGTCTAGTATCCAATTTTTTCTATATTTTCCTTAAATTGTCCAGACTACCAGGCAGCTGTTAACTTTTGAATTTTTTGGATTTGTGCATTTTCATTGTTTTCACATATACAGAAGAGAGCGTTGCATTTTGGAATTTACTTAAATTGTAAAATGTGCTTTTATTTATCAAGCATCTCTTGGTGTCAATTTGTTTTCAGTTATCTTGGAGACACTTCTTCAGTCCACAGGGTCATTTTGAAACAGGAGAGTCTATAGAATTAGGATTCTTTAATAGTAGCACTACAGTCCTGACAAACTTCACTTTTACAAACTATAATAGATAAGGAAGTACAGAAAATTCTGTACACTTAGGATTGCAACTTGAAGGGCTGCACACAGACCTTTTAAGGACACAAAATAAGATGGAGAACAGTTTCCATCCCTACATCACAATGACTAACTATTCCATTCTGTGCATTCTGGGCATGCTTATTTGATATATAGGCTTTCAAAATGAATTTCAGTTAAGGATTGGCCTCACTTACTTATTTTTTTTTCAAGAAAATAAAAGCAGAAGTAAAAACATGAAAATAAAACCATTTGGAGGAAGAACAAAAAGTCTCTTTCCATCTGTAAATCCCTCTATTTTGAATTCTCTCACAGCTTTACTCTTCCTGCACGTGGTGAGCAGATGACTTAATTTTACATTCTCTCTGTACAAGTGTATCACTAACTGCATTTGCCATACTGCTGAATACATTAAAGAAACTTATTCTAACAAAGTTTAAAATTATTTCAAAACCAGAATGTTAATGTACACCACTTTGGAATTCAAAGGAGTGACCCATATCAGTACCTCTGATAAATAAATGACATTGATAGTTTTGATTTATTGATGATTTTGAATTTTGGTGGAATCAAAATTGATATTGAATGCAGTGAATTTATGATTTTTTGTATTTGAATACTGGCAAAATTAATAGAACTTGGGTTTAAATATTAAGGGATACTAGATTTCTTGAAATAATGGCATTCTGTACTATTCAATTCCAGCATCTGAATTCTTCTGCATCTCAAGAAATAAATGAAATAATACAAAACTACAATGACAGGTAAGTTTATTTTGTGTGTGCGTCTGTGTGTTCAATGGTATTAAAATATCTGGGGCTTTGTATTCAAACGATGAACTCTCTGGCAAGACAGCTAAACCTGTTTGGAATTTGATTTGAAAATATTCATGATGAACTGGAATCTTTCATAGTGCTTTGACATAAGGACTTCTTCTAAAATGTTCTTTTCTAATATTTATACAATGCCAGAGGTACGTGTGAGACTATCATTATGTGTCTGGAAGAAATGTCCTTTATTTAACTGCCTGTATTTCTTGCACCTTGGTTGGAGACTCAATTGCCAGACACGGGTTGTTAGAAAGGTAATTAGGAAACATGAGATTAATGCAGTCTTGCTGACTTAATTAGTCTTTCTATGCCACTTCAGTCAGAAATATTAGATAGGATGCAGAAGAATGGAAACACCTCAGCCTCACTGACAATGGCATGAGGAAGCATCTCTGTCCTCATGTCTGCACAAAAGCTCACTGAAATTTGCCTCCCTGAACTCAGAACTCTTGGAAACAAATTGTGCTGATGTCTGGAGCTGTAGTGAACAGCTTCAGATTCTCCGAAATAGGAACCCTATCTTGGTCTTTTTTGTTTTGTCTCTTTTGGATTACCTTTTAACAACTGATAGCTGACAAAACACAAAACCCTTGAGACCAAATGTGAGCTTTAGATGCAACTTTGGAAGAATGGGATTACTAGTTTTGGAATAGGATTATTTGGGGTAACTGAAGTAAAATTTTTCTCCTTTTTTTTTTTATACCATGGTATTAGATGAAGAAGACAGACTCAGTGAAAAAGTTTTCTGAAGGTGCTGAATTTGAAAATGTAGGAACAAAAGATTACCTGATACGCACAGCATCTTTTCCTCCCAACTGATCTAGTTCCACTTTCCTTACAGGGCTGTGGACATGACCCCTTTCAGACAGCTCTGCCTGGGACATGCAAATCACCATTACCTAATACCTTTGAGCATATGTCAGAAAACTGCTTATGACACAAGTCTAAATGCAGGTCAAACACAGACCCATTTTATAATCACCGTGTTGCTGAAGTGCTTTTAGGAGAATTTTGTTGGACAGCTGTAATCAGATAAGATACACTGTTTGCAGGGTTTCCTAAATAGCTTTGACTAGATAGATGGAGATAATTACACTGTGTTTAGTAGGACTAGAGTTACAAAATATAGATTGCTGAAATACCTTACAAATACAAAACAGCTGAAAATACCTTACAAATTCAAAATATCAATCAGAAATATGGATATCTCTAAATTCCACAGCTGTCAGTCTGGCTTCTATCTTTAGCATAAGGAAAGGTAGGTAGCATCTGAAGTTTACTTTAACCTTTATTCTATGTATAGGAGATCTTTTAAGTAATATACCAACGGACTTCCTGAAACAAGTTATCCCATCTTTTCATAAGCAGTTGCATCTGATTTTTTTTTTAAATAGCATTATATTACCCCATTATGTTTCACTGTTGAACTCTCTTGTTTGTAAATACTGCACTTATATAAGCTCCTCCCTTCTACCTTTAACACAACTTCTTTTAAATGACTTCTACATTCTTCCTCTGTGGACTGGAGAGTCCATTGAGATCCACATGTGAGACTGCAGGGACAAAGAGGTAGGCAGTATAGATGCAGTCCTCACAGAAAAAGCTCTCCTTGAGGGCACCCAGTTAGGAGCAGGTATGACATGAGGCCTCATTTTGACTGCAGTAAAGGTGAAAACTTCACTCCACTGTGTAAAAACAAGCAGGCTAATAATTCTTGAATTTATGAGGGTCCTGAACTGCCCTGCAGAACAAGGTAAGAAGGGGGTGCTAAACCCAGAGCGTGTGGAATTCTTTCTGTCACCCCTCTGAGGGAAATAAGCTCTTATCAAGGTGAATGAGGAGTACATCAACTGAACTAAGGTATATAGCCTTAAAAAAGGAAAAAAAAGGTCTTTGTTCAGGAAAAGAATCTTCAAGAAAAGATCATCAAATGAAAACAGGAAGAAATAAAGATGACAACAGACTTGTAACTATGTTGCTGGAAAGACAGTCACCATGCCAACAGTACCAAAGTCAGGGACTCACCACTAATTCTGTGGACTATGCTTCACTGAATAACTCTGTCTGGGTATTCAAGATGCTCTCACTGAAATAGATGTTACCTGGTAGTAGGATGCTACATCTTGTGTTTTGCAGGCCAATTTTTTTTATATGAGAGCATGACCAACACATTATTTTCCTTTATAGTCTTCTCTGTTTCTCATTTGGAAGAATTGTAGTCTTTATTTTAATTATTTTGACTTTTCAATTCTTCATTCTTTCAACTCTTTCAGTCTAGGTATATCTAGATGATCAAGGTGGACAGCAGGTGAGTAGAAAAAATAGAATATTTTGAAATTGTATTACAGATAAATGGATTCTTTTGACTAGAAGCATGTAAGAATGAGTTTGAAACACTGAAACAAAGGTTAATTTTAAATGTTTCTACAGTAAAAATTACTCTTTTATTCTATGGGCTACATTTGTAGTATTTTTCATTCAGTAATCACTGTCACGGTTAGTACAGTCAATTATATGATCAGTATTGCTCAATAACCAAAATCACTTAACTATTGATTACTCTTGCTGCTGACTACCATGGAATTTTAGATGGTAATTATTTAAAAATAAATAAATAATTTTTTTTTGAAATAAATAGTAGAAATTAGTATCACATTTATTAGTTTACTAAAGTAAAAGAATAACAGAAAGAAATGAGGGTATAATTCAAAAATTTATAGAAGCAAATGAAATGTGGCATGGTGGAATGCCACACATTTTCACCATCATGACTGGCTGGTGAAAATTTCTACAATTGTATTATTACCTACACATGGCTGCAAGCAAGTCAAGTAATGCTGCATCTCAAAATAAACTTGGCAGAAAGTCTCATGATCCAAAACTTTTGTTCCTGCGATTCACCAGAAGAAAGATACTTGAGGCAGTGAAGCCAGACCTTTTCCATGTACCTCCACCACAGGAGCTCCCTACATGAAATTCTGTGTCCCAGTTACTACCTGATTTGCATCTTGGATGATTTTTTTTACTTTTCAGTGAGGAGGACTTACATGTCTGACTCACCTTCTGGAAACTAGTTCAATGAGCTCCATTTGCCCAAATTAAAACATCTAAGTTTGAAACACTGAATCTGAACCAACCACTTCTGTATGCTCTATAGTTACGAGGAGAAATCTTTGCAGAGAAGTCCTTGCAGATGGCATTCCTCTGATGGTGGATATTCACATATGGAGCAGCCAGGCATCTTTTGCAAGTGCTGCTAATGTTTGATTCATCTGATCTGCTAAAAACATTTATACAATATAGAAGATCTCATTTCAGAAATTTCTACTGCTGTTCTCAATTGTCTACAATGTAGCTGTGACTGATTATTTTCCAAGGCGATGCATTGTCCCCCTAAATACCACCTGCATTGAATCCAACTAAAAACTGATTTTTTGAAAAATTTTATTCTCTAAGCCTAGTGTAATGCTTGAAAAAATCACCCAATATTTGATGTGGGTATCATGGGGATTGGCAAAGGCCAAAATGGGTTGGGGAAGAGTGATTGATCCAGGGTTAATGAGCTGCCATGCACTCGGCCTGTGAAATATACTTCTGAGTCATGTTAGATTTTGAGGGAAAAGTAATAAAGGAAAATCACAGACCAGCTGAGGTCGGACTAAAGAACAAGTGCAGACCTTTGGTCCCTAGTGAGGTCTTGCCTGAAAACAGAAGTTTATTGGATTGTTTCTAGCAGTTGTTTCACCCTTTTGTGTGAGGGTCTGACTCTGAAGTGGCATTTTGAGGTTCCTGATCCCGACTACAGTTGCTACACTCCTATTCCTGCAAAAAGGTAATTCCATTCTAGCTGTCAATTTGTGTTTGTTTGTGGGCTTCTAAACCTCCATAAGCTTCCTTAACTATACAAATGTAACTGCCTTTGTGGCACCATAGAATTGCGATGTTTGTCACTGATAGACTGCCTTGGGAGAAGAAATGGCTATTTGTTACACATTGACACAAAGTTTTAATCATGCTAATGTATTTCTTTTCAAGATGCAGAAAGGTTGCTCCTTTCCTTCAGAAGCTCATGGCTTTAGCTTTCAGGATTCACTAGGTATCAGAGCTTTATTGATAACATATTTAGTATCAGGACCGGTTTCAGCTCACCAGAGCTCCAGGGTGCCACTCCAAAAGGGAACTTGGAGCAGCAACTTCTGTGGCCAAACACCATGGCAGATGCAGTGCTTCAGTGTTACTTTTTGCTGTGAGAAAAGAAGAGAAAAGAAAAAAAGAAAAAAAGAAAATAATAAAGAGCACTTTTAATACCTTTATTTTCTTTGATAATGCCTCTCATAGCATACCATGCTTTTCTGGTAATATCTCTTTTTAAATGCCTCAGTTCAATTTCACAGAAAAGTTCAAAGCCTATTTTCATATAGTTTTCCTTTCTCAGTCATTATCCATTGCAAATAATTCTTTTGTTTCCTTAAATTGAAGCTGTAATGCATAACCTTTTCCCCAAAAGTTATTCTCTAGTTATTCAAAGCAAGAAAGCAATGATATTGTTTCCAAGACAAATATGTACCCCTAAATTAATTTATTACAAAACACTTTCATTAAATAAGTGATAAAAGGAAGACCAGCACAAAAACTGACTTAGTAGGAAAAAATAATTTGCAAAAAGGAAATAAATAGGGATATGTGGTATGGGAAAAAAAAAAATCCCAAGGGAAAAGACCCATTATTAGTTGAAATAATGGCTAACAAATTACTTGCATCTAAGATGTTACTCCAGTATAGGGCATTGCAGGCTGGTAATGACAGTGGTGAAACAGCCAAGTGTGAAAATGACACATCTTTAATATTATTTAATTCCCTGCTTAAACACATCATTATTAAATATCTCAACTGTTAAGAAACATTGATAAAATATGTTAAAGTGGCTAATTACTGAGCCTTGTGGGTTCTCTAAAGTCCAAAGTACTTTTCTCATGGTGTCAATTGATGGCTAAAAAACCTAGCTAAGGAAATAACATCAGGAAATCATTCATGTTGGTATTATTGGTCACTGTGATCCAGTCCTGATTACACTTCACACAGCAGGCCCTGGAAAAAGCCAGACTATGACTAAAAGGTCAGCAGCATACCAAGACAAAATGATACTGAACTGAGTGTCAGGAAACTGAATTTCCTGAGTAAGGTTCTGCTGTGGTAACAATGTAAGGCTTGTCTATCCCAGACAAAGTTGCATAGGCTGCCTTATAAAATACACAGGCAATGAACCCCTCTCAATTTCAACAGGAAGATTCACCCAGAGTAAAGCCCCACCGTCTGCTACCATGTTGGTTCTGCGACAGCATCTTGTGTGATGTATGTGGGCTAAAGAAACACAAACATCACATGAGAATTCCCTTTGTATGGGAAACATAGAATTCAATATTAGCTTAATTGAAATATTTTACAATATAATAAATATACAACAAACAGGTATTATTAGTTCAGCAACAATGACATTGAAATCATAGTGTAAATTATCTGTGGAATACCAAAAAGTCTAATAAACAAATACAATATATATCAAAATTTTCTTTTATAGTCTTACCTTTCTCTGAGTCTTAAGTTGATGACTTTGTGTTTGGATGAGAGGGTTAAAAGCATCATCAGTTTCCCAGGTACCTCAGGTGAAGAAGTATGATTTTAGAAGTGAGGGATTTCTTCCTTCTTCTTGTTGAGAGGAGTATGATGGTTATAGTTACTTCCTCTTCACATTGGCATCCACTCACTGCTATTTTTAATATATGCTCTACCATAGTTTATACCTTGATTTTTCTTTATTGGTCTCTGACTCCATGTTGTGTCCAAATGTATTACAGATGGTAGCCATTATATATAAAGTAAAAGTACTTCTTGTTTTCTTTGTTACACCTAAAACTGCTTTTAGGTACCTACCTAGCTTCCAAGGATGCATTATTTAATATTCAGTAATTGTTCGTTGTTGATTTGATTATAACACTTGTGCTTGTGTTCAAACTTTCTGGGCCTTTGCTTGCATTACACCCTTGCTTTCCTCTGCCACATCTGTATTCCAGGGTCATCAGTAGTTCATTCTGTACAGAGCAACTACATGTTAACACTCTCTATTACTTTCAGAAACCTATCAAAATTATTGCAATAATAGGCTTTGCACGTTCCAATTGCACAAAGCTAAGCAAGTCTAAAAATAATTGGGTGACAGCCAGTTCGTTATTACAAAAGTGATGTTAGAGATAAAACAAGTAACCTCCAGGCAAGCCTAAGATAGGCTTGCTGGACTAAGCAAGTCTGACAAGACCCAGTCCTGAGGCCTCACAGAGTCAGTAAAATGCCTTCAGTCTTTTATTAGCAAAAGCAATACCATATTTACTGGGCTACATGAAACTAGCCTTTTCTGGTTTAGTCTTCTCCAGTTTGTAGTAATGGTCTCAATAAACGCTCAGGATCTTAGCACTGCTGCAGGGTTTGCAAGTACCTTTTGTTACATATTTCACAAGGAAACAAATCTCAGGAGAATTAAGGTCCTTCTTTCCTGGATTTGTGTTTTTCATATGGTGTACTCTTCAATTTTTTAAGCCAACTAATATGCTCAGAAGTATACTTTCAACATGTTCCTGAATTATCCATTTCTCCACTCTGGCAGTGTTTCAGAATACATGATAGGACAGAATTATGTTGCAGTACTTATGAAAGTGAAAAAAGAAATCAGTTATTCAACTGTGTTCCGCTTTTATGTAAAAAAATAATGCTGTTTAAGTTTCTAGTAGTGGTTGAAAGCAAATTCCTCTCTGTTGGTATATATAGATGAAATGTTAGTTGTAGAACTAGTTGTAAGAGGCTCTAGATCATCCTCTTTGGACCTATTTTTAGAATTCAATTATAATTCAAACAAACAATAAAATATCTGCCTGGATAGAAACCCAGGGCAAGACTCAATTGCACTGAGATGCTGCACTCAGATTAGGGAATTTAGTATTATTAAGTCAGATTCAAAAGTTGAAAATTGAGGATGGGATTAATTTTACATGCTTCCCCTAGGAAGTAATGATGGAATGAGCAAATCTTTGAAATTCCTGTTTGTCTCCTCTGACTCTAAAAGAGGTATAAATAATTTCCTTGATGTATACACTCATATCTGATCTAATAAATCCAGTTGTTGGTGATGAAATATCTATACCCTAAGCATCTAAATGTAAGAAAATATAGATGAAGTGAATGCTACAGCCTAGTAATAACCACACAGGTTATTGAAACAAATCCAAATGCACTGACTTAGCATGATACCTGGAATATCTTTATGTAGATGAGACACAGTTTTTCTCCCCAGGATGTCAAGAAAAGAATACACGTCATTAGTAAAGGATAACCTCAGTGTGATTGCTGTCACCTACACTCTTAAGAGAATTTTTTGTGTTTAACACTTCTATAATTAGAATTCTTTTGCCTATAAATATTATTGTGTACTAATGACACATTTTGTCACAAGTCTCCTTGTGCAGGACGGTTGTGCTGCTGAGTTACAAAGGAATGCATGATCATGACAAAATGACCCAAATGGAAGACAAACTTTGAAAGACCAGTAATGATAAAAAAAGAAATCACCAGAACAAAGAAGATTTCACAGTCTTAAAGAAATCTAGTAAGTAAAGTACGCGAATAAAATTCTAAGAGATAAATGTCATGTTTATTCAAATATGGTAGAAGTATGCTTGTTTTATCAAAGTAAAATTGTATTTTATAGATGGTGAAACTGTAGTTTCGGTTGTTAAGGAAGGCAAGTAATCCAAATGGCACAAGATGAGACAATGGAATATATCTTAGGTTAGAAGAAAAATGGATCTGAAAAACTCCATGCAAAGCAGGAATTTTCTCACAAGCAGGACACAGTGCCTGGAAATTCCTTTTATCCAGTCAGCACAATTATGTTATGCTGTCAGATTTTTGAGGAATATTCACTTTGCTTCTTATTATGTTGAGTAAATATTCACATTAATCAACACCACAAGTTTTTAATTGCAATTTATTTTAGCTTTTGTGGATTTCTTTGGTGTTTTTTGTTTTAGATTTCTACAATCACACATTTGGCTACATTCATTTTGTGTCTTGCAGAATTATATTCGAAATGGTTTTTTTCACCATCTTAAAAGCTAGTTGTGCTTTTAGGAGCATATTAATCCAGAACCATTACTTGCCTAAATTGATCTAATGTACAACAAAATTTGCAAGCAGCATGTACAGAGTTTGTTGACCATAAAACCAAAAAAAAGTGCTTTACTGGGTCAGATAAATTTTCATTTTCTGAAAATGGCTCTACAACAGTTAAAGAGCAGACTTACTTCCTTCTCTTAGTACTTTCCAAACCTTATTAATGTTGTCAGAGACTATATGCTTGTGTAGATTGTTATTGTGCACTAAAGAACCTGTTGCCCATGAATTTGCCTTAACCTTTTTTGAATAAGCTCAGCTGCCTCCACATTTGCCTTTTGCAACTAGTTCCAGAATTTCAGTACACGCTCAGTAAATTCAAATTGATTCTATTGCTGAAACAATTTCAAACAATAAAAAAATCAAAATATTTAGCTTTTGTCCAAATAGTTCTTGAGCTGAATGGAAATCCATATTTATAATACAAATTATAATAAAAAATGTTTATAAGATATAATTTTCCCATTCTTCATTGTTATGTGTATTGGGTTTGTGTGGCAAGGTTTTGTTAGTGGGGGGGAAACAGTGAGGATGCTCCAGCAACTTCACCGATGTCTGACAGAGCCAATGTCAGCCAGCTCCAAGATGGATCCAGCAGCAATAGTGGTAGTGCCTCTGGGAAAACAGAATCCAGATGGGGGAAAAGAAACTGGGCAACAGCAGATGCAGCCAGAAAGAAGACTGAGAATATGTGAGATTCACAGCCCTGCAGAGACCATGAGCAGTGAAGAAGGAGGGGGAGGAAGTGCTCCAGACGCTGGGACTGAGATTCCCCTGAAGGCTGTGGTGCAGACAGACCATGTCGAAGGACCTGTGCCTCTGAAGCTCATGGAAATGAACATTGGAGCAGAGGAGACCCCGTGCCAGAGCAGGTGGATTCCCAAAGGCGACTGTGTCCACAGGGAAGCCTGTTCTGGAGCAGGCTCCTGGAAGGCCCTATCACCCCATGAGGACACGCACTGGAGCAATCTGCTCCTGAGGACCAACTCTGGAGCAGGTCAGGGAGAACTGCAGCTCCTGTGAAGGACTCACATCAGAAAAGTTCATGGAGAGACTCCAGGCTGAAGCAGGGAAAGAGTGTGAGGAATCCTTCCCTGGGAAGGAAGGAGTGGCAGAGGCAATGCGTGATGAACCGGATGCAGCCCCAATTCCCCATACCCCTGATTTTCTGGAGGGAAGGAGGTAGAGAAAATCAGGAGTTAAGTTGCACCTAGGAAAAACAGTGGGTTTGGGAGGAAGTTGTCTTTGAGATTTTGTTTTATTCCTCATTTCCCTTATCTGATTTGATTGGTAATAAATTAGATTTCCCCAAGTGGAGTCTGTTTTGCCCATGACTGTAACTAGTAAGTAATTTCTCCATGCCCTTATCTCGACCCATGAGATTTTCATTATATTTTTTCTCCCCTGTCCAGCTGTGGAGGAGAGTGACAGAGAGGCTTGGGTACCTGACATTCAACCAAGATCAACCCACCATATTTTGCTAGGATATGGCTCAGTAGATTAATAGGATATGACACATAATTTTCTAGGTGTTTCCTGATATCCTCTCTTTTCAGATTTCAAAAAAGCCTTGATAATTCCCAGCTCTAACTCTATTGCTTGAAGAAAACCTAAATGAACTTATGATCTTAGGAAAATTAGCTCTTTTTGCATGGCAAAATTTATTTTATTACATTTCATTTTGGTTTATTTTATGTATTTACTTTTATGACTTACTGATAATCTCCTTTAAAGATCTGGGTTTGTAGTACTATGCTTTACATAGTAGAAAAGTAGATTATTTACCCAAGATATGTAATGAGCCTAAAAGATACGGTCTGTTTAAATAAGAGAGTTAAAATGTGGTTTCAAAACAGAGATAAGAAGATATTCATTATATCAGGTTGTTACGAATAAGATGAAGATTCCCAAATTGCAAGTATAAGTATTTTTAGGAAACTTAATTTTAAACCTACTTTTGGCATGCCAACTTAACTATTCCATTTTGTAGTGTTTTCATCAACACCGAATTTTTTAAAAAAGGAGGAAAAATGGAGGAGTATGACAAAACCTGTGTTCAGAGTTCATGCTACATTTCTGCAGGGACCAGGAACTTAATAACTAATTTCAAAGCAACCAGGATGGCTTTAACACCTTTCTAGAAGCCTCTGAATTTCAAATTACAAACAGCACTCAAAGTCAGCAGAGCAATAGTGCTGAAAAGAGCACTTAGTGAGAAGATCTGGTCCTTTTTGCTCACCTTTTTTGCAATGTTATTCCTATCTCTGTGAATTTTCTTGTAAGGTGAAAACATTTATCTTCATAAAAACTCTGATGACAGATTCAAAATGTATTGACCTTGGAAAAAGACATTTTTAAAGTTACACTTCAGTTGAAGTGAAAATACTGCATTTCATAACATTTAGGTTGCAAACATCAAGGTATACACTTATATGCATCACCCTCATTTTTCTTGGTGATGTCATAATTCTTAATAACATTTCTGAATTTTTCTTTTATGTTTTATTTTTATGAAACACTTTTGATATGAAATATCATATTGCCTTTTTTTTTTTCCTTTCTGGACAAAAGAAACAGTCTTTTCATTAGTTTCAGTGAACAATGTGGAAACAGAAAGCCTGTTACTTTATAGTGAATACAAAACACCCTTAAAATTTATTGCTGAAAATATCTAAATGCCTTTCTCATGACTTTTCTTCTGTTTACTGTCAAGAGGTTGCTACAGAATTCTCTGTTGATTCTTTTTACATAATTTTTGTGCAAAAATCCTGTGAAATTTTCTGTTGGGGAAATTTGGTGAGTATATTCTCCAGTTACAGCAGAAAGTTGGAGCTAAAACTTTTTGTTTTCCAAACAAGGAATGCATAACTCTAAATGAAGTGACAATTGCTGCAGTGTTTTTGCTTTTTCTTAACCAATCCCACAGCATTATTCAGCTCCTCTGGGAACAGTTCTTGCTTTGCCAGCAGAAGATACACTATCACGAAATTACAGCTTATATCACTTTTTGGTCTGTTGGCCTGTTTTGACTGCATTTCATTTCCAGCTCGTAAAATTTGATGTTTGTAAATGGCAAGCCCATCATTCCTTATCAGAGTATGTCCAGCATAACTGACATTAATTATAAAACTCTCCATCATCCCAGGTTACTCTATTGAAAATATCATGAGAAGAATTTGCTGCTGAGACTTCTGTCATCAATTGGACATGCATTTTCAACTTGTTTGTCGAAAACAGTATAGATGATGCCTCTGCTTATGACTTGGTGAATGTTATTTTAATAATAGATAATGGTTATTCCTGACTCCCTGAATAATATGAAAAGATAGTAATATAAAATTTTAGCTAGGGATGAGGCATGCACAAAGGAATGACTGTTTACATCTCTGCAGCATTTTCTTCTGACCTATATTTGGAAATTGCTACTTCCTTTGGATTTAAATAAACAAACTGTTACTTTAATAAATTACACTCTCATATACATAAGTTGTGAAAATTCCTAAATGTCCAAGGGTAATCCTCCACCTTGTCACATGCACACATGCACACACACTACAGGAAATGCAGACCTGGTGGTCTAACCTCAGTTCCTGGAAAAATTATGAAGGAGATCATACTGGCTACTATTGAAAACTATTTAAAAAATAGTGCAGTCATTAGGCATACTCACCCTTGGGTCACGAAAGGGAAGTCCGGCTTAACTAATTTGATATCCTTCTATGACATAGTCAGTAGACTTGTGGATAGAATTACATCAGTAGATGTGGTTTTCTGGGTTTTAGTAAGGCATTTGATACTGTCCCTCACAGCATCCTTCTGGATAAGTTGTCCAGCTGTGAGATGAACACAGTGCACTGGATGAAGTCTGGCAGATGGCCAGGGCTCAAAGGGTTTTAGTGAATGGGGCCACATCTGGCTGGTGTCTGGTCATCATTGGTGCTCCTCAGGGTTCAGTTCTAGAGCCAGCTCTCTTCAATACATTTATCAGTGTTCTGGATGCAGCAGGTGAATGCACCTGCATGAGCAAATATGCTCATGATACCACACTGGGAGGTGGTTTGTTGACTCCTTTGAGGGAGGTCTTGAGGTTTTGCAGAGAGATCTAAATAGACTAGAGCCATGATTAGTGTGACTAAATTTAACAAGACAAAAGTGGCTTTCTGCAGCTAGGACAGAGTAAATCCAGACTAAATAGAAATGAGGGGAGGAATGATTGGACAGCAGCCCTGCAGAAAGGGAGCTATGGTTGCTGGTCACAGAAGGCTCAGTAGAAGTCAGCAGAGTGCCCTGGTAGCCACGAGGGTAAGCCCCATCCTGGAGTGCATCAAAGACAACACCACCAGCTGCTCAAAAGAGCTGATTATTCTGTTGTATTGAGTGTTGATGCTGCCTCATCTGGAGTATTGCATGCAATTGGGAGGCATTCTAGGCCTTCCAATTTAAGAAGTATTTGCTGGTGCTTGAGTACACCCAGAGGAAGTCAACGAAACTATTGAAAGGGCTGTAAGGAATGTCCTATGGGCAGCAACTGGGGTCACTGTGTTTATCTTGTTTAGAGAGGAGGTTGAGGAAAACCTCATTGCTCTGTATAGCTTCCTGAGGAGGGAAGTGCTCATCTCTTCTTCCTGGGATCCAGTGACAGAACCCATGGGAATGGTTCAAAATTGTGCCAGGAGAGGTTTAGAATGGACATTGGGAATCATTTCTTTACCCAAAGTGTGGCAAAATCCTGGAACAAGCTACTAGAGAAGTGTTCAGTGCTTCAAGCCTGTCAATATTTAGGAGGCATTTGGACAATCCCCTCAGGAACAGGGTTTAATGTTTGGTCAGTCCTGAGCCAAGCTGTTGGACTGGATGATTATTGTTGATTTCTACCAACTGATGTTGCCATTCCATTCCATTCCATTCCATTCCATTCCATTCCATTCCATTCCATTCCATCCCACACACTGCTATAACATTTTCTCCCTTTAATTTGCATCAATGGTCTCTTTTTCAGTTCAGCAAAGCAAATGCACAATAAAGCATTTTTGCCAAACTTCCATTGTTTGAAAAAAACTTTAAGAGAAATCTCATCTTTCATGTAATTAATAGAGACATGCCTTTGAAATGCTGGAGATCTTATATTTTCATGCTCTGACTTGGGCTAGTTACCCTGAAAGTAATCAACCTGCTGACTAGAAAGAGTGCGAGAAAAAAAGGACTAAAAATGGAATGGATGTCTAGTAGCAAATTGCTCCTTTGTAAACATGAGAACAAAATTTTTGGTGGAAGGATTTGGTGAATATTCAAATTTCCAGACAAAACTCAGGCTTGTTCCTGTGTCTGGAGACATGAAACTTCTGGTAAAAAGAATTTAATTGACCCAAAAGTTATTGTTCTAACTTATCTTTGTGGTCTGTCCACTCTTAACAGAAAAGGGAGATGGTGGTGAGCTTTCCATATTTTGACTTCGTCTTCCTAACACCATTTATAGGAAAAGAAGTAACAGTGCTTCTGTTAGTTTAAAAGACAATAACAATTGTTCTTTCATGGTTGGCTGACCCTGGACAGCAATGAGGCACCCACTCCAAGACTTGTTATCACCCTTCCCAATTGGTTGAGGTAGAAATTCAGAAAAACAACAACAAGAAAACTTGTCGTTTCAGTCAAATCCTAATAAGTGAAGGAAACAATCCAAACAAACAAACAAACAAAATCCCAAAAAAAACCCAAACAAACAAACCACACCCAAAAAACCAAAAAAACAACTTACCAGCCAACAAATAGACAAAACTCAAAGCGACTCATGCAAAACTGTCATTCACCACATTGTGCAAACCAGATCAACCAGTTTTCAAGCAATGGTTTCATAAGAAAGACTAAACCACTATTTTGTACGGCTGCACATCATGCTATATAGAGTGTGGAACATTCCTTTGATCAGTTTGGATGATCTGGCCTGGGCGTGCCCCTCTCTTTTGTGACATCCTCCAGCCTACTCACTGGTGTGGCAGAATGAGTACCAGAGAAAGTCTTGACACTGTGCAAAGGACCACTTGGGAAAAAATGACACTGTTGTGTTATTAACATCATTTTAGGTACAAATCCAAAAAGCAGCACTATGTGAAGGAAGTTAACTCCATCCCAGACATATCCAGTACACCCTTGATTTTGTGCAAAGCATTTTATAGTATACTATTATAATATCATATCTCCATCAAGCCATAAAGAGAACTATTTTCAGGATGCCAGTACATCTTATGTCCTCTGCTTCTGAGTTAGCACAGCAAAAGAGAAAGCTCTGGAGAGCTTTATTTTTAGGAAGGGTAAAAAAGGGAAATAGTCCATCTTTTCTTTCAAGAAAGAGGTCTGCATATTATTAGATAATAGTGGAGCAGGTGTTTTGAGGATCAAAATATTTATGAAGACTGAAGACGCAGTAGGAAATTACTAGATGACAAGTTACTGCAGGCTGGTAGCTATAAACATGCAATCAGAAAATAAGTTGAAGTAGCTTACCCCTTAATGAGAAAATAACAAGCTATCTCGTTTTTCCATTGAAAGCAGAAGTTTACAAATAGGCAGTTTCCAGAGAATTGCAAATGTACAGGATCACATTGCCCCTTAGCAATTGTTTGTGTGTGAGTACATTCAAGTCCATACTTTCAGTACTAAAAATTAATCTCCACAGCGACACAGAGAGTGGGTTGGACTGAAGCAAATGATTAAATGAAAACTTATGCAACATGCTTCATTCAGTAATCTCATTTATACCCTACTTTGTGAGACCCCAAGCAATTATGGTTGAAAAGCACTGAGATAGTGCTAACATTTGCTAGACAACACACATTCAACCTTTTTTTCTGCATAAATTTCAAAGGTGACTCTGAGGGTGCACTGTGCTTGTCTTTGTATCCTTAAGGCAGGTGGGTGACTCAGTGCATGCACCAAGCTCAGAGCATGGCCAGCTCAGCAGGACAAGGGGCAGCTCCTGCAATCTCTAGAGAGTTGCAGTTATCCCATATTCCTGCCTACTGCTGGTCTAGGAGAGGGACATGAGTGTCATTGTCTCACGCAGACACAATAAGCTACTGACAACCCCTAGCTCAATTTCTTCTGGCTGTGTCTCAATTGTGAAAGCACACTGAAGAGTGTTGGGCTTGCCTTCGTCCTATTCACACGGGGTCGGGGTCAGGGTCAGGATCAGCATGATGCAGTCTGGGCAGAGGCATATCACCAGCATCACATAGCCAAGGATCAAAGGAAACAGCCTGAGCTCAAATCAGCTCTGCAGCTGAAACCTCTGAACTTTGGGGCCTTGAGAGCTAGCATGATAGAACAGAACAAGAGACGGAGTCACACATTTTCTCCCTCAGTCCTAGTTGAAATAACTGGAAACTAGAACAGCTCAAGATTCAAAGAATGACTGCAGAGGGCACTCTCCTTGTGCAGGAGTCTCCACTGTCACAGAGAGAAAAACACAAACACAACTGTTTGAACTGCTAAGAGGCATGAAAAGCTAAGCTAATACAAAATGCTATTTAAGGTAAGGATAATGAAAAAGGATGCCCAGCAGTTGGAACCTGGAGATATGGGTCTGACATAATACTAGTTGGTGAAGGATGTTTTGTGCTTGTAGTTGTTGCCATGTGAGCATATGGGCAATGACTGCAGAGGATAAGAAGGGAGGACAGGATTATGGCACACAACAGAGACCTGCAGTTAATGAGAGACTACTTTATACTCATCAGATTTCCAAAACAGCTAAATGAAAATGCAGTTTGTCGAATGTAAGAACTTCCTTCTTTAAATGACCAGCAGACCTAGGAGGCAAATAAGAGATTAAAGCACATTCCTACTTGCAAGCAGAGTAAAATAGGGACCACATAGGCACTTCCATTAATTCAGGCTCAAGTCTCTTTCTAGGCCTGTTTTGGTCATTATTTATCACCTTGTATTTATATGCATGACCGTTCTCCTTAGTACAGAACAGAAGCCAGCCCTGAGTATGATTGAAATAAACAGTGAAAGATTTTCATCCAATAACCTCTAATTCAGCTGTCTTCACAGAAGTAATTACCAGAAATGAAGAGGAAATTTGTTTAGTCACTCATTCATTCAGACATTTCCTGAAAACATTCTCTTTGACTGTCAGTGTATTAGATTTTCAAACATCTACAAAAAAACCCCAAAACACAACAAACAAAAACCCCAGGCACTTTTTCTTTGAGTAATATAATAAAAAATATTTTGGATTTGATGTTTTCTCTTTTTTCCATGACATTAAGTCATCCCAGAGCAGACTAATATATTTTTTAGATGGATATATCAGGAAAAATGAGCAGAATGGGAAAATTCAGGCCCAGAATTTTTTTTTTTTCAGAAAGAGATGTTCTGGGTATACCTGATGACCAGCAGCTCAGCTTTTCTGATTAACAAGATTGTATGAATGGATGATTCTTTCCTAATCTGATGGCAACCAGAAAAATAGGTTCTTTGTTCAAAAACTCATGATTATGAATACAGATAAGTTATCTGTGTTGTTTTATACTGTCCATTAATGGTCCTTCATTTAAGGAAGATTTAATTGAAAGATATTATTTTAAAGATAATGCTCTGAATTCAGAAGCTGCATCTCTTCAGACCATTTGATAGTATAGATAAAAAAGAGAAGTAATATATACATGCTGAATCTTGCAGAGGGAAAAATATCTCTCTCCTAGATAAATACAGCTATATCAAAAGTATCTATCACAAATCAAGTGAGGAACTGAACTGAGCAAATATGTTTTTAGAAGCTGCTCTTGAAAAAATTATTTATGAAGCATTGCCAACCATAAATATGCCTTGAGGTTTGGTGTTAATGCATATTTCAGTTATCACTATGGAAACTCAGAGTAACGACTTAGCTAAAGATCTATAAATACGTGAGTAAAAACAGAAACAGATTTCCAAGCAGCAGCTGAAGGCAGAAACAAATGTATCTGTCTTTTCTTATGGCAGTAATTGCCAGAGTAGATGTACCAAAAGGTTTCCACTGGCATTTCTAGGTTTCAGCTCCTTTTGAAAACTGCAAATTTGCAGTAACAATTCAGAAGACTTCAGCATATCTTTCAACAAAATGTTTCAATGTGCAAACAAATGTCTGGCTTAGCTGGAGAGGCATACAGCCTGAAAACTACAAAATGCTTAAAAGGTTAATTTCCTGCAATTCAACTTATGATTGAGAAAAACAAGTAAGCATTAACTATGTTAATGCTTGAGGGAAACTAGATGTTTCTCTCCTTTAAAGTTTTGTCAAATGCATGTGTAAGTATGAACTGGGAAATTTGGTTATCAAGCAGACTGAATTGTTTATGATCAATATATAACCTTCCTTCCCTCTGCCCAGCATTGCTTCAAAGCCCGTTATAGTTTGGTATATCAAAGGATAACATACACAACTGGTCATGAAACATTGAGCTAAAGAGCTATACATTGATATGCACTTCAAAAATTTCTCATATTCCTAGATTTTAAAAAAGTATTCTAAATCAGGAAGGAAGTTATAGACCTCAAATAATGTTAGGCCTCAGGCAAAAAAAAAAAAAAAAGATATTTTGAAGAGCTGTAATTCAATTATGACTACTTTAAAAAAAATCCTTGGGCATACTTCTTATAACAGACATATTGATAAATTACTTAAGATGTGTTGTGTAAAACTGATGTTTTTACAAGAAAATTCTCAAACATACGTATTCAAGGATGTTCAGGCAAGAGCACTAAAAAGATAATGTTTGTAGGGAAAGGTAGCATCTTTTATTAAGACAGTGATATAGAGGGGAAAAGAAGATATCTTTTGGACTTGCAGACCTTTTACGAAACACCCGGTGTGTCAAATCTTTTATCTGCTTTTTTTTCCAGTTGGTTGAGCAGGAGAGATTGCATCTTTATTTAAAAATTGCCTCTTTTGCTTTGTTGCTATACTGTTTTACCACCACTACTTCTAAAATAGTACACAAATGTGTTTCAGTAACACATAGTAAAAAAGTATAAAATTTATTTTCTTTTCTATATTGCTCCTATAATATACAGAGAGCACCAGTCTAACTCTGGATACTTCTAGGAGCAGCAGCTACCCCACTTCTTTCCCACCTGATTAATGCTTCAGACTAGTGCTTTTAGCTCCCAACTCCTTCTGTTTCCCTGACTTAATGCCTCTTCAGTCCCTAGCTTTTTCTTTCTCATACCCTATCAGTGTGAGAGGAGATATCCTGACTTTCCTGACTCTCGTTCTCATTTCAAAGCTTGCCTCATAGTGAGGCCAACTTCTCTGCTGGTCATATTATTACATTTAGATATTTGTTTATAGACAGAAAAAATTATTGTTAGCTTAGTGCATATTCATGAAATCTCTGATTTGAAATTATAGAAATCTGAAATTTCTACAGTGCCGTAGTAGCATAGGAGATTTCAGAACAGTCTTAGCTTTTGTTTCTTCCTTGACATTCTTAAAATATCTGACTCACTCAGGTCAGTCTAGAAATAAGTGAATTGAACAATTTACTTATTCAGATCTGGCAGAGCTCGAGGAGGTTTCTATTTTAGGAGCATGATGGCCTTAAATTAGAAATCACGTGTCTGCCTTGAATGCTCCTAAGAAATACACATATTGACATCCTGATTTTCTCATAATTTAGCTACCAGCTATTCTAAGAACAGAAACTAAGAGCAGCTGAGGGTTAAGCTATTCATAGATACAAAATGAAAGATGAAATGTATGAATTTGGAAGGGAAATCTTGCCTCTGACAGTGTCTTCTGTGGAGGGCAAATTTAAGATACACAAACACTTATATAGATATGTACACACAGACTTCTTCTGAGCACTATATAGTATGTTCTTTTGTTACAACATTGCTTTACAACAGCTTCTTCACTGAAACAGAAAACAACCAAACTGCTTTGAAATTAAAATACAGACTCAGACTACAGAAAAGTAGTAGGGCTGAATCTAAAGGATGTCTGAATGACTAATAAGACAATTTTTTGATGGTGCACATTTAAGTTTAAACCTGAAATCCAGCCACCCTGGCAGTGCTCAGCAACAATTCTTGGCTCATTAGATGATCTTTCTTGTCTTGAATGGTATCATCAGTTCTGTTTCCTGTCAGGCTGTAAGTGGTTTCAGACAGTAACATTCCACAGAGGATCTCTGTTCACACTAGAGGTTCTGAACTAAGAAAGCCCTCACTATTCCTTTCTGTGATCAGAAGATTGTACTGATATTTCACATTTTCCTTGTAGTCTTTTGTAGGTATCTACCTTGTAGTCATATTCCAGAAAGCCTAATGGCTTGTCAGTACCCCTGTTGTCATTTAGTCCTTTTATTTCTTCTCTCACCTGTTTCTCTAAGCAATTCAGCCTGTGATAGAATGCAGTTATCACTGGTCATTACAAGGCAGTAGTTCCATGATTTTTCCTGAATTTCAATGTAATAAAAATATTTTAAAGCTTTTTTTCTTCTTCTATTTTTTCACATTTTACTAATGGTAACAAATAATAGCAGCCACAAAGGATATCTACAAGTAAATGCCATACACATTCTGTCTGTTTTTCTGCTTCACTTGTTCTTTAAAGCACTTTTCATCCAGATTAATGTATTCAAGACCTCATTTTAATTATTTTTATCATGCCTGGTTTCAGCTTTCTGCATTAAAAATGTGAGCGTACAGTTCATTTAAGGATTCAATACCCTCGTTAGACTGTAATTCATGTCATCTTCCCCATTTACATTCCAGAAATTCATGGAATTTAGTTGATTTATAGAAGCATTTGGAACTGGAACCCTGCCTCTGCCACTGAATATGGTTTTGTGTAGGGGCTATTTCACACACTAAAGCATAACAGTTAGTAAGCAATAAGCCATTTCTGTTTTGAGCAGCTGCTGCTGATACTGTGTTCTGTGATTATCTAAATGTAACTCTCCTTTCCCCTCCACTTTTAAAATATTGGTTTCAATATTAAACTGTCCACTCCTCAGTGCTGGAGAAGACTGCTCGGACAGTCTTTGCATTAGTTCCAAATACTAGAAGTGAAATAACTGAGACAGATACAGAGGTGGAAGTAACATTTTTAGTGTTTATATAAAAATTTCTTTTGCAATTCTGGTGAAATGTGTTGTTAGTTCTTACTGTGACAGTTTGATGAAGTGAAACCGTTTTTGGAGCAGGGCAAGACAAAATTATTGTATGCTTCAAATGGAAACTTTTACAGTAGATTGTATTAACACATATATCATATTTTTGAAGAGCTGAAGTTTTGAGATTTAGAGTTAATAAGTAAGAACAATACACAAATGTGTTTAGATATTTATTCTGGGAATGTCAGTATTGGTGCACCTTACACTTGTTTAGAGCATAGTATCAGTACTGAAAGGTTCTGCTTACCTGTGAGAAATCAAACCCTATTTCTGGGAAATTTCCTCATCATTATGGACCTCATCCTTGGGGTATATGCAACTTGAATAGATTTTAAGCACTGTACCTTCTGCTACACATCTTTCTTAGTGAAAATTTGTTGTGTGAATGCCTAATGTTGTTCACATACACTTCATACACTGACTCTGCTTTGAACTCATCATTAACATTATTCTCCCTCTCAGGTATCTTGTGAAGGTCTTGTAGACTAGGAAAAATGGCTGTTCTTTTCTTAAAGGTAGTATCATATCATAACTTATTTATTGTTGTGTGGGAGCTGCATCACTGCTTCTTCTGCTATCCTTGACATTCTTGGCTTATCACCTATTGCTTTCTTGAGGGACAAATCACTGTGGAGCCTCAGTCTGAGTGAGAGCCTAAGCAGGCTCCCTTACCCTAAATAATAGCCTTCTATTACTAAACCTGTTTATGGAGCTATTGAGTTGTGTAAGTTCATGGAGGGCTGTGCCAGTATTTTCCGTGGGCTCCTATCTCATGAAATGATGATAAATGCCTCTCTCATAAATGAAATTTCAGAGGAAACTAAAGAGCCATCAGATTCAGTGATCATGGTATTATCTAATTTCTGAGGTCTTGGTGTTTTTTTTTAGTTGCATAGCCTGCAGGATTTTCAAGTACCAATCATTTTTTTTCCTCTTCTGGATTACATTTTAGGTTAGGCAATGTGGAATAGATCTGATAAGCTAAAGCATATCTTCTTATCCACTCACCATCCCACCAAAAGAAATGTTTGTGTGTAAGGAATGACAGTGGAGTAAGAAGTCATGCTTTTCTTACTGCAGGAGCAGTGGGGGAGGAGCTGAACAGTGATGAACAATCAGATGACACTTGTACATGAAAGAGCTGGGGAAGACAAAAAGTGGGTGATCTGTTAGAATGTGAAATGCTAAGTCATTTATTCAAACTTCTACTCTTCTACTGTCTGAAAAATGCAGACAGTAAGAGGTAAAAATGGCAAAAAAATTCCCATTCACCTTGTCAGAGGAATTCTTTGGAACTATCCCAATATCCCAATAAACACAATACCAAAAAAAAGTTTTCACAAATTGTATAAGTAAATGCTCAACTTTCATACACATGGGTTCAGTTTGGAATTTGATTCTCTTTTCTACTGCTCCTGTGTTAATCTAGGAGGATTTTGCACAGCTAGGCAAATCACAAGGCTAAAAACTGAAGTAAATGAGAGAAGAACTAGGTCCTTTATTCATAAGCTTTGACTACATAAGATTAACTGTTCATGGAAAGTGATCCCAAAAGAAATTCAAATAAGTTCTACTTGAAATTAATTTTTAGACTCAAATGAATTCCGACAATTTAGTATTGCTTCAGCTCTCCTTCTAGCAACTAAATGATAGTGACATTCATATTAAAGCCACCTAATGTTTCTCATTAAAGTCACTCAAATCTTAGCTATCAGTGGCTTATATTTTTTGGTAAAACTTGCCACTCATGTTAATATATCCTGCCTTTTATCAAGCTTTTGTTTCTCCTCCCTGACACTCTAAGAAGTTTTTTTTAATAATAAATGTATCTTTCAAGTGTGAAACACAGAATACATGGAAAGACTCAACACCTTTGAATATCATTTTTTTTTGTTCTATTAGGTAGGATTTTGGATACAGATGGTGGATTATTGAAGAAGCAATCAGTGCCCTGTGAGAACATGAAATAGAATCTCATTTTCTTTTGTGGTTCAGTTTGCTCCAAAATCAAAACAATAGGTTAATGGAACAGTCCCCTGAGTGAAAGAAATACTTAAAGCTAACACAGTAAAAAAATACTTTCCTTCAATGTGAGAAGAGGTTGCTGATTTATAATATTTCCTAAGGTGAACTGCAGTCTACATGCTATTAAAGATCTGCCTATCTATAGCTCTCTTTTTTATTCTGTGCATTATGCAAGTGGTATATCCAGTATTCAAGCAGTGAGTTTTCTATAACCACTTTTGTACACAAATTATTTAGAAATACAAATATTTCCCTCATGTCAACTGACATGCAAGATCAATGTAATTAATAATCCATAATCACAAAATTGTTTAAAGCAGCTGGAATAGTAGCTTAGAAATAGAAAGAAACAACTAGTTATTTTTCAAATTAGCATGAAGTCATTCTTCTCAGTAATTCTAATTATATGTGCTGCTATGGGTCTTATATTCTTCTTCTTTCTAAGAGGCTTTTCTGAAATGCCAGTGAAAATTGTATATTTTTTTTCTATTTTGTGTAGAAAATGATTTTTTTTTCCTAATTGCATTGTGCAAGGTAAGAAAATAATTTGGAAGTAGGCAGAGAGTAAAATACATTATGGTATCTTTTAGTGATTTTATTGATTTATATATCCCTATATAAAGAAAGTAAGCCTATTCCTCTTGGTTATCCGACTCTTAAATTTGCATGGTGATCCATCAGATCCATTGATCTTTTTGTGTCATGCAATGGCTGGCTCAAAATAAAGGCTTACAGTAGCAAGGTTACCTAATAATTATAGTTGAGCCACAATGTATTGCCTTCAGAGGGTGAGAGGGCAAGGGGGTTGGGCTATATGACCTCCAAAAGTCCCTTTCAACCTTTCAACCATGCTGTGATTCTGTGCTACAAGTAATAGTTTGTTATGCTCATCCATGCTCCACCACAAGCATCTTTGAAGAATTGAGATTTTTTTACTTTTTTTGTCTTTTCTCTGTTTCACAGAATTGCTACATTATTGATAACATATGCCAGATGTGGGTTTGAGACATTGAAGTGTTGCAGATACACAAAGCAGGCTATTTTGATTTATTATAACCAAAAAAATAAACTGGCCATCTCTGTATGTTAAATCAGTGCTACAGAGAAAATATCTGGGGGGAAAAACTGCATGACGCTTATGAAAGCATTCTCAAATCCTACACTCCTGTTTCAACCACAGTAGCTTCCTCTTGTTAGTTACAATTTCAATAGATAAAGACTATGTTTCCTTAGTCTATCCCCATTTACCATTTTAATGTACCAAACAGCAAACATTAGAAGCTGATTTGAGAATTATATGTGTATATTTTGCCTTTATTAGTGTCTGCTTGTAAAATGCAAATATATCCTGGGAAATATAGCCTTGCAGACTTGGTCAAAGTCTTGAACAAATTTGAATGCAGTAAGATGCTATACATATGAAATATTAATAAGATATATTTTTTAAAAGTGAAAAGAGAGGTTTGTGAATTTTGTAAGAAAGAAAATAACAGTTTGTTTAATATTTTCTCTACAGTCTGAATCTGCCTCAATCAGAAAACTGGGGTATATGGCTTAGAGTGAAAACCCTAAAAGCAAAGTCCTCTACCATTATGATTTCCAATGAAATTTACATCTGCAAACTTATTTTCAATGTGAAGTTATCATTCCTGAAAAAAAACAAAGAAAGAAAAAAAAAGCCATTTGGAAAGTAAAACTGGAAGCCAAAATATCATATTTTGATCAAAATATTGTTCCTTTATTTTAAGATCTAGAAAGGACAATGCAATAATAAAAATTATCAGATGATATCTCCATCCTTCCTTTTTATCCTCAACCAGTGTACTGGTTTTCACTTTAGATTATGAGAAATTATGCAGCATAGAAATATTGCTTCCTACCTAAGTTTCCTTGATATTATTTCATTGCTTCTACTTCCTCTTCAAAAGAAGCCAAATTCTCAGAATCTCATGGTGGCTGAGTTTGGAAGGCAGCTCTGGAAGTCATGTTATCTAACCTTCCAAGTAATCTACAGTCAGTAGATTGGATTGTGTCTACCATCTCCAAGGTGGGAGATTTTACCACTTCTCTGGGTAGCCTGTGCCCATGCTCAGTCACCTTCACAGTTAAAAAAAGCATTTCCAGATGTTCAGAGGGAAACTCCTGTATTTCAGCATGTGCCTATTGTCTCTAGTTCTGCCACCACACACCACAGAAGATAGCCTGTCCCTGTTCTCTTTGCACCCTCCTTCAGGTATTGATGAGATTTCCACTGAGCTGGGAAATTTTTTTCTCTGGGCTTCTCCAGCTCTCTCAGCATTTCCCCACAGGAGAGAAGCTCAGTCCCTTAATCATTTTTGTGGCCTTTTGCTGGAATTTCCCCTGTATGTTCACATTCCTCTTGTACTGGAGCATCCAGCCCTGGACACGTGTGACACACATTGCATGTGTGACTGCACCAGTGATGAGGAGAGGGAAAGAATCCTCCCCCTGACCATGCTGGCAGTACTTTGTCTACTGCAGCCCAAGGTCCATTAGCCTCCTTTGTAACAAGGCCACATTGCTGATACAAGTTCAACTCAGCATGCACCTGGACCCCCAGGGCCTTTTTTTGCCAAACTCCTTTCCAGCTAGACAGCCCCCAGCATGCTCTGGTGCCTGGGGCTGTTCCTTCCCAGGTGCAGGACTCTGCATTTTTCCCTTTATGTGGTTTGTTTTGGCCCCTTTCTCCAGCCTGTCAAGGTCCCTTGGGATGGCTGCATGACCCAGAGGTACATCAGTCCCTCCTCACAGTTTGGTGTCCTATCAAACTTGCTGCAGGTTCATTCTGCCTTTACCCTGCCCTGGGGTACATCAGTAGTTACTGCCTCCTATTAGACTGTGTGCCACTCATCTCCACCCTCTGTGCCTGGCCATTTAACCAGTTTTCATCCCACCCCAGAATATAACTCTGATATGGATAAAATGTTATGATCAAGGCACTTACAATTTATAATTTCTGAAATAATTTATTAGTTGTGCAAATTCAAAATTAATAGCCCATGTAATTATTTATGTATTTGCATAAGTTTTTTTTTTTTTGAATATTTGTCTTAAATTGGATATTAAAGTTTCAATTCCTCTCTTGATTTTATTGATTTTACTGATCTATAACTCATTAGTAGTGACATGTAATGAGACACATATGTTAAAGGAGGATTAGGTCCTCATTATGGATATATTTTGATTATGTAGAAACAAAGTATAAGAGAGTTATATAGTTCAAATTCCCTAATCTACACATAACTATTTTGTATTGCAAAAAGTCAACTTGTATGTGGTAACTTTTAATGTGATACTAATTTATATTCATAGCTGTATGCTGCTTTAACCTACAGTGAAAAAAGTAACAAAACCTTTTCCTTAAAATGTTGAATCCCATAATTTTTTAAATTCCATTTCTAGCATGCAGATTGCCAATGACATGGCATTTTGTATGTCTTTTGAAATTTCTGAAGGAATTTATAAATGTTAAACAGAGATCATACTGAAAAGAAAAACATCACATTGGGCACAGCAGTCAATATTCTTGCCCATGGGTTGGAGAACATATTTTTTTTGTTGCTAACAGATGTCTTGCATAGTAGTACCCAATCTTGATTATGACAACAAATTATAGCCTATCTACTGCTTCCTGCAGTATTATTCCTCAAATCTGTTCATTGAAATTTCTTATTTGAATTTTTTCTCCCCCTAATCTCCTTCCCACTTCTGTCTAGTTTTCAGTCTCCCTTTCACTTCTATTTACCAACACACCTTTCTGTCCTTCTCCTTTCTTGGAACTCATCCACCTTGTTTCCCTTCCATGCTGCACTCTCCCAAGTCTTCACATTGAATTCTTCATGATTTTTTTTCCCTTTAGGCTATCTTCCTGTGACTTTTTATATTTAAGAATAATGTTTCTGGCTCTTGGATGTGAGGCAGTTAGGTAAGGAAGCCTCTGTTCTTTCTTTCTTGCAAAAAGCAGAATTTAGCATGGTTACTCAACAGGGCACAGAGAAAAATACCATACACCAAGAAAAGTGTTGATTTTGTTTTCCATTTTTCACAACATGTTTTTCAAAATCTGTGTAGTCAATCAGTGAAAGAGTTAAATTCTGGATAGTCAGAAGCGTCTGTCAAAGATGAATGAGAGTTGTGAATAGAACAGCTACTTTTATGATGAACAAGAGTGTTTTCCCCAAGAATAATAAAATATGGTGATATAATCATATACTGTATCACATTGCATTCATCTAGACAGTTTACTCATAAGGCTGTCCCCCAGACTAAATGTCATAGCACTGGACTTGAAGGAGAGCTGAATGCTGCAAAATGATCCATCTAAGCAATCTTTATAACCTTGGACATCTTCAAATATAAACAACAAATGCAACAGAGGCTTCAAGATACCTGTTCACCTCAATAATCTTAATTAATCAATAGCTAAAGATGAATATCCATCCCTTATATGTAATATCATCTATCATGTGTAAAATAAGTACTATAGCTGTAAAGAGCTAAGCTTCTGGAAAACATTTTAAATAGTTAAGTCAGTCAAATTTAGGAAAAAAACCACCTAATATAAATAATTTCCACATTCCAAAGCCCAAAGAAAGTGAAAGGGGAAAGGGAAAGGAAAAAGTCATCAACAGTTTTTTGTTTGCTGAATATGCACAATAATTTTTGTACTGCTCTCTAATCCCTTTCCTGAGCAACTGAACAACATTTACAGTATATTACCTGAAATGTAGAAACCAAGTATAAATAGTCATAGTCTGAGTGATATAAACTTGATAAGCACAATATTTAATTTAAACCAAAGTCTCTGCAATATTGCCTATAAGACACACCCTTAGCCACTTTAACAACATGTTCAGGCCAGGCTATTGCTGTCATAGAACACAGAATTCCAAATAAAAGTGACTGAAATTTTAAATGTGGATTAATGACATGGCCTATAAAATTCCAAATATTTTAATTAGGAGGAAGATCTCTGAAGCTGGTTTTTGTTGTTCCAAAGAACAACTTATTACCGTATTTCCCACGTGAACAGACAATATTCAATAAATCAATCCTGAAATTAATACCATAGTAAATAATCAACACAGTAGATGTCCCATTATACGTAACATTTTCTGTGATTAAATTCTGAGAAAATGTAGCATTTGGTAATTATTTTTCTGTAATGTTTCAAAACCGCATTTTTAAGATAGTTTTCTCAGATATTGAGTGATCTGTGGAGTTTTAATCCTTTCAGCTCTGATAGCTCTTCAGATTAGAAAGACTATTATCTTTGCATTTTCTATTATGCTAGATGTGTTTCTTGGCCTGTAAATGCCTTCTCTTGTTCAGCATGTAATTTTTCTTCCCACTTCATTTTTATATTACTTTTTTTTCCTTCCCATTTGAAATATCTGTCCATAGTCCTACCAGCAGTTCAGGTAATTTTTTCATTTTGTTCTTAATAAACTCCAAAATGTCAATATCAGAAATAAAGGACTATTGTTTTTAGTATCAGTCTTGATCATCTTAATAATACATATTGCTGCCAAGATATCATTTCGGGATGAGAAAGTTCAAGTGTCAAGAGATAATGGGTTATGATTTAAGTGCCCCCTCAGTTGAACAAGAATTTTAGCACAATGTAACAGTCTTTTTCATGCTTGATTTCTCCCGTAATCAAAGTACCCTGAAGGAAACACCACATTTTGTTCTGAACTAACAAAAAGATGATGACAATAAGTCAGAGAAAAGGAAGCAGCACAAAGCAAACTTTGATGCATTATTTTTAGGGATCTCTGTGTCAGGTTTTCAAATAACTTCCCTTCATCTTTCTCAACTGTTTTGAAAAAGGGACATTCATGATTTGCACACTTTTGCTTCCATCTAGAACAGCCACAGAATGTTGTAATTTGGCATGCTGCCAATACTGCACTCACTGGAGAAGGCTGGTTGTGCACAGCTGTAAGGTAAAGGGATTCATGCTTGCAAGGATATAATGTACTTGTGCAAGTGTAAAAAATGAAAAAAAATCTTTGAAGGAGGAAAACAGTACTGTACATCACTGTGTTTCTAATGGGAAGTCTGCACAAAACTATCAGCATTTAAAAAGTATTTATCCTTAATAGATCATTGATTGATATGATGGATAAATTTCTGCT